>JAZHYW010000684.1:0-70019 GCA_037355805.1 Ixodes ricinus | reverse complement strand
TTTATATCATGCAATATTATATACATTTCTTAACACCTTTTATATTTCTTATAAATTTGCAAAACCGCACTGGTACACATCACGCTACACAAGCTATCAATGAATCTAACCAAGAAAAGAACACTTCTTTTACACATTCATAAACAGAAATGGGAAGTCTGATATAATTCAAGTAAACATTTCTCGAATAAGGCTAATGAGTCACAATTCACAACACTTTCGGGAAGCTTGTTCCACCTTTCAACTGTTCTAACAAAAAATGAATACTTGTATGTGTCATTATTAATTCGCGGAACTTGCATAGCCCTATTGTGTACCCCCTTACAGGTCTAGTAATACGTGGTTGTAAAAAATCAGATGTGTCCATATTTAGTAAGTCCTTTGAAAACATATAAATAACCTTTAGCCTTGCTATCTCTCGGCGGGTGTGAAGAGGTTGGAGACTGAGCTGTTCGAGCATGTTAGTAACGGAGTCCATTCGGCGGTATCTCGAAAGGATGAAGCGAGCAGCCTGTCTTTGTATTTTTTCCAATTTTTCGATTCGATTCTGACGGTACGGATCCCACACAGCGCAGGCATATTCTAAGGTGGGCCGTATAAATGTTGTGTATGCAGTCAATTTCACCTGACTTGTGGTTTTGCCTAGGTTTCGCTTCAAAAATCCCAACTTTTTCGAGCCGTACTGCACACATTGTCGATGTGGCGATTCCATGTGAGGTCGGTTGATATCGTAACTCCTAAATACTTAAAGTGATCAACTAGAGCTATGGGATCGTTTCCAACCCGATATGTGTAGGGGAGGATGTTCACTTTTTTGCTAGTGATTCTGGCGGATACAGTTTTATCTGGATTAATTTTCATACCCCATTTTTCACACCATTTCTTAACAGAGTTGACAGACGAGTTTAAGTTTTCTTGATCCATGGGGTTGCGTACTCTAGCATAGAGCAAGAGGTCGTCTGCAAACATCCTAGCTGTAACGTTAGGGCTGAGATCATTCACGATGTCGTTTATGTAACATAAAAACAAGACTGGACCCAACACCGATCCCTGCGGGACCCCGATGTAACCCTGCGGGTGGTCGACACTGCTCCGCTGATAGCCACAAACTGTGTTCTGTTAGACAAGTAAGCCTGGATCCACGCAATTACCGGCTTATTAACGCCGTATTTTAATAGTTTTTGTATCAGTCCATTATGTGAAACTCGATCGAAAGCCTTCGATAAATCCAAACAAACCGCGTCGATTTGGCCTCTCTCGTTCGAAGAGCAGGAAAAGTCACCAAATGCACCTAGTAATTGTGTTACTGTTGACAGACCGCGCCGAAATCCATGCTGGCTTTTGTGAAAAATGTTATTTGTTTCGAAAAAAGCATAAAGATTTTTAGAAATTATGTGTTCAAAAAGTTTGCAGCTCGTGCATGTCAATGAGATGGGACGATAATTGGCTACATTTTGTTTGTCACCGGATTTGTGGACTGGAACAACTTTTGCACAAAGCCAATCTGAAGGAACGCTGTGTTGACTGAGTGACGCTTTGAATATAATTGTTAAGTATTTGGCGACCCATTCCGCATATCGCTTAAGAAATTCATTAGGAATCTTGTCTGGTCCAGCGGTTTTCTTTGTGTTAATATTTAACAAGAGTGAAAGGACACCGGCCTCTGAAATATCAATGTCTGGCATAGACGCAAGTACGCCTTCGTCGTCCTCCAGATCCACAGAACAATTGCATGAATCGATAAAAACAGAACTGAAGTATTCATTGTACCTCTGGGCCATTCCGATATGATCCGAGATGACAACGCCGTTCTGTACAATGCAATCTATGTTCTGTTTTGATGGCGCAAGATATTTCCAAAATTTCTGTGGCGCTGTCTTCATGAACTCCGGCAAGGTGACACCGAAATATTTTTCCCGAGATTCCTTAATTTTTTCTTTTAATTCATTTGAGAGGCTGGCAACGTCACTTTTGCTGACAGGTTTTGCCTTGCGTCGCCGCTTTATTTTGCGTTTTAAATGAATAATGTCACGTGTTATCCATGGATTTTGTCTATTTATGCGCTTTATTTTCTGGGGAACGTACATCTCCAAGCAATGACTTACAGTCTTTTTAAAGTAATTCCACATTGTGTTTACATCACCCGTACCATCGAGACCAGACAGAGACATTTCCAAATAATCCAGTACGCCTACGTCATCTGCACTATAAAAATCATACACGCGTGCATCCTGACGTTTGATGGGATCTAATGAAGAAGTGGTATAAAAATTCAGTAAAACAAGATTGTGGTCTGAAATCCCATCATGAATATCCACAGAAAAATCACGTAACTTGTTACTTACAAAAATCAGGTCTAATACCGAACTGCCTGCGTTCCCCCTTCTTGTGTACTCTTTTACGACTTGCGCCATATTGAAATTAAACACCATGTCAAGCAGTAATTGAGCATGTTTAACCTCGGTGGCACCAGCCTCAAGAGTATCCCAGTCAATATTAGACAGGTTAAAATCACCACCAATAATAAAATTTGATTTATTAGCGACATTAGTAGCAACATAGTCATAAACTGATTCCATGATTGACAAGGGGAATCAGGCGGCCTATAAACTGCTCCAATTACGTATTTCGTGCCACAAAAGTCAATTTTGCACCAAATACTTTCTGTGAGTGGTAGGTCATTCATAATATGACAAGTAATTGACTTCTTCATAATAATCGCGACACCTCCCCTCGCGTTGGTCTGTCCTTGCGTATAATTTTGTACGCAGGGGGAACTACTTCATCATCCTGTATGTTTGAATTTAACCATGTTTCGGTCACGATAACTAGATGTGGACAGTGAAGCGTCAGAATATACTCTAGTGCTTCGACCTTGTTAACCAAACTTCGCGCGTTCACGTTCATTATTCTTAGCTGCTTTGCCGCTCCTGTGCCCTTACGTCACTTGTTTACAACTGGCGCGTGTCTATCTTTGGTTATTTTAGTTCGGCAGCCGGCCTCGTTATCCCAGAAATACAAATCACTGCCAATCTGGAGTTTATCTTCAAAAAGTTTAACCCGACGCCCAGTAGCTCTCTCCGTCTCCGCACTATCCCAAAGCTGTTTTCGTTTACGTAATGTTTCCTGGCAGAAGTCGTTTTGAAGGGAGATGCTGGAACCTTTTAACTTATGGCAGTTCTTAAAAACCTCAATTTTTTCGTTATAATCACGGAACTTCATTATAATCGGACGTGATCGTTGCTCGCGCTTCTTTCCAAGTCGATTTGTTCGTTCAGCCGTCTGTACTGTCACACCGAGACGACCACGAAAGAGTTCCTCGAGTACTTTTGATCTAACGTCGTCATTTGTTTCGTTTTCAGGCTCGGGAACTCCGAATATGATCATGTTGTTTTTACGGCTCCTGTCTTCAAGGTTGGTTAACGCAGCTTGTTGGTTTGTAACCGTTCTTCGTAATTCGTTTACTGAGCTATGCAGTACCGTGATAGCTTCTTCGTTCTTTTTTATTGTGACTAGCGAGTTTTCAAGACGAGCAATCCTTCCGCTCATTTCATCTACGGAAGTTTGGAACTGATTTTGCTTATCTTTGATCTGTTTTACATCGTTGGTTATGCATTTTTGACCTTCAAGAATTTGTTCTACCATTATTTCAAGTTTTGTGGGGCCGGGGTTTACTTCTACGTCTCCACAGAGCATTAGCAGTATCTTTTCATAACAAAATGACATATAAGAACAAAACACTTCGGGGCAAAATGACATACAAGAAAAGAACACTTCGGGGCACAGCAGCATGAATAAGCATCTATTATCGCTTTTGTAACATCTACCATAGTTTCGGTCACTAACCTGAATGAAAAACAGGAGTGGCATATTTGATGCGTTCCTTGCGCGGCTGCTGTGCCCACTGAAGGACGAAGTGGCAGTAGCTGGGCTTATATCGTAGGGCTGGTGTCCCATGGTTCCGAGTTCTCGTGGCTTCCATTGGCTGTGCTTGAGATCCGCGCATGACGAGGTGCCGTTGCCGATGGTGGGGATGATGCAGTCGTATCCGACGCACGTGGTGACGAGGCTCCCTTCCGCTGGCGGGCTTGGCGCGTGCAGCAGCATCTGAATGAAAAACAGGAGTGGCATATTTGATGCGTTCCTTGCGCGGCTGCTGTGCCCACTGACGGGAATCGGGGGGGGGGCGATTTTTACGTTACAGATATCTAGCCAGAAAGTCTGGTCTGGAAGTGGCTGCAATGACGACTGGCTTCATACCCTCGACACATTGGAATGTGCATAATGCTTGGAATGCCATCTTGAAACTTGCCTTGGTCGTTTCCTATCTTCGCGACACGGGTAATGGTGTTTGGCTCGGTAATAAAGATGATCAGATTGCGACGTTGGACGCTTCTTAGTGCAGCTCAGCCGTCTTCACCTATCCCATTAGTGCAAACGGGACCTATTGAAACCAGATTTGTGCCTATCTCAAATACTCTACTCAAGATACCGTATTTGAAATACTTTTTGAAGTATCTAGGTATCTTGCACATACTTTCGATTGGGAGTACTTGATACTGTATTTTGATTACATTTTTGAGTGCCTTCTACTCAGTATCTCAAATACCTTTTTGACATTCCGCCATTTTCCGAGTTTCTCGGTATGAAGTTGAGCATGGGCGTGGCACGAGCAAACATAAACATTTTTTCGAGACAACCAAATCCTGTTAGTAGCTCCGATAAGCTCCGATGACTTAGATTAAGCTCGTGAAAACATCGCTTTTGTGCCGATTCTGACTTCTATTTCATCCCAAAGTTCGTACGATGAAGGCTTTCTACCTGGCCTTCCCATAGGCACCCTTTTCCCCTAGAGTTTTAAAAAGTACTCAAACAAAAGGGGTGGTTTTACGCAAGTAATGATTGCCACACTGAGGCGAAGCGCAGAACGGGAAACAATCCACGACAACAGTGCAGATTTCGGAGTCAGGAAAATAAGAAATAGTAGAAGTTGAGAAGTGGACATGAAAAATACACTTTTTTTCTTGTTGTATACTTGACGCCACTACGGCAAAACGTTGACATTTCTTTTGTTTATTTTTTTTTGTCGTCAGTCCGGCACTTATTGCTCTCTCCAAACACTGTCTGTAAGGAAAAATTGATAAGCATAGAACAAAACAGGAAACTAACTATGAGCGGGATGACCTCTCGAAATGCCAACAAAGCGTCTCCCAACGTTGAGTGCCTTTCTGAACTTAACCTACTTGAAGAAGGTGCGACAAGTGCCGTGGCTATTATGAGGGGCTCTCTTTTTATCTATTCAATTATTTCCGTATCCTAAGTTCATTTATAGTGAACTCCCATAAAGAGATTATGAATTGTGGTTAAACGATGCGTCTAAGGTCCGCCGCAGGACGTGGAATTCAGTGATTGCACTATTCGCAACTTTTAGCAATGGTGGTACCGCGGTGTGAGGCTCGCGCGCCTTAGCTCCTCTAGGATCGGCTTCACAAGAAAGGTGCTTGCCTACAGCTTCTGGCGGCAAACATATAAAGTAAGGCTCTAATACTGCTCATATAAAGCAAAAACTGGAATTAATTACGCAACCCAGACCCTGCTTCGTACTGCTGTTCTACGAGGGTCATCCAGATGACAGCCATTTTGTTATGCACCAGCGCGCCCTCATATGTCGTGAAAATTGCAAATAGCTAAAGCAACCTTTTTTCTCTGCTTCAGAAATGTTTTGTAACATGTATCACTGATATTAGTCTGCTTATTGTTGGACTGCATAAAATAGCCCTATGTTTTTCCGTTTTGTGTTGTTGCGCGCTAATAAAACATTCGGATATACCAGATATATACAACCGCATAATTGTGTTTGTCAATGACGTCGATGCAAATTACACCACGCGGAAGAATCTTCAAAATAATGGAATTATATTTTTAACTTGAGTAGTATTTTAAATACTTTATGAAGCAGGTATTTAGTAGCTTAACTTAAATATTTTTTTCGAATATTTTGTTCAACACTGATTGAAACATTCAAAGTGTTAGCGAAAGCATTTGGACATAATGCTATCAAGAAAAATGGCTATCGTCCCATTTGAGCCCTGCTAAAGCTGCTCGAATCTTTTAGACAATGCAAAGTTATCACTGTCCGACAAAACAATTGTGGAGTAAATTACGTCGAGTTTTCTATTTTTACCAAAATTAAAACATCGTAACATGTGTCCTATTCAATACCAGTAGACTTTAGTTCACGGGTGTCGATTTAGATATTCCATATATTCCGTGGTATAGTCCGCGGACTATACATGTTTAAACGTTGAAATGTTATGCTGTGCGGACTATCTACGCGTGCGGACTATAAGAATTTTTTTTTCAAAATCGTTCGTTATGACGAGATTTGACGGATTTTGTGAATAGAAGAGTGTGTTAATGGTGATTTATGTATAATACAAGCTTCTTTGTGATGAGCTAAGAAGGCAGCAATTGTCAAGGTGTACCATGTATGTGAAGAATTGTGAGTCGACTAAGCACCAGTTGCTGACTATGCACGGCGTGCGGATAATGCAGCAGGTACGGACTATTTAGGAAAAAGCAATTTTCGGTCTAAATTGGCTTCTTGGGATTATACACCTGGTGCGGACTATAGCATGAAAAGTACGATTTGTCCATCCTCCGTAGACATATTGGTTTTGTTCGACGATATAACGTAGAACATTTTTCGAAGTTTCGACATGTGGTCTTAATTGATGCGTGTTCTGCCACCTAGTTGAGGAGGAAGAATCTATATCGCGTTATCGTAGCTTGGTGTCATTGTATTGTAGACCTGCGATCGCTGCAGTTGGTATTGTGCACAATTTGTTTAAAACAGAATGACAAACTCGCAAACTAAAACATTTTCGAATTGCTTTCTCGGAGTAAGTTATCTAGCACTCATCAAGCGAGACGCTTCGCCTACAGACGCTCCATACTTGTGAAGGGCTCGCTGACCTTCAACTAATTTATTTACATTATATACAGAAGCGAAAACGGAGTTGCTTCCGGGGGTGTTCGGAGTCGGCGTTGCGGGTGCTCGAAAGTTGGCTGTGTATCTCACGCATTCTTAGTCGCGTGGGCTCCTCTTCTTTTGTCAATCGGGATCGCCAGGAGCCGCTACATGGTCCCTCCCCTCCTCTCCCCTAGAGAGGAACTGGGAGAAACGAGCAGTTTCGCTGGTGCAGCGTCGATGGAAATTTGTTCTGCGTTGTTCGGCAGGTGTGCTGGCTTGACTCGATCAACACAAGCAACTTCGCGACTGCCGTTTGCAGACAAAGTTATGCTATTGTCGTGACGTACAATAACCGCATACGATCCGTCGTGTGGGCTCTGAAGTGAACGCTTCATTGTGTCGTCTCGTAGAACCACATGAGTGCAAAGGCATAGGTCAAAACTAAAAAAACAACGTTCCTTGACTGTTTTCAGGTGCTGGTTTGATTTTTCCCAGAAGAAATCGCAGTCGGTCTGCGTGGTTATCAGAGTTTGTATCACTTGGCTGGCTTCTGTGAAAGAATTCTCGTGGGAGTCAAAGATTCGTGCCATACAGAAGCTCGGCTGAACTGCATTCAAGCCAATCGCTGTGTGCGCTGGGGATGCCTAACAGTACCATTAGAAGGATCTCAGTGAATGGTCTTGTTGTATCGTGTGCCCGGATCGCCACTTTCAGTTGCCTGTGGAATCGCTCCATCCACATGACCGTTGGAGGATGGATGATAAGCAGTTATCTAGATGTGATTCGTGCCGAGTATGGATAATAAATAGCTTGTGAAACAGCTTTCAAATTCTTTTGCACGATTTGTAGTTAATGTTGATGGAACTTCAAAACGGAAGACGCACATTGTCATGAAGATGTGAGCTACGGTTTTAGCGGTGATATCTTTCGTGGCCATTGCTTCTGGCGACCGGGTAAACCGCTCTACACGCGTGAGAAGGTAGCAGTAGTCGTGGAAATGTAAAAACCAACCACGTGCATCTTCACAATGTCAAGATGTACGTCGTTGAAGCTTGCATCAGGAAGCTGGAACGCGCCTACGGGAGTTTTGGTGTGTCAATGTACTTTTGCCGGCTGACATTGCGAGCATGTCCGTGCGAAGTTTCTGATGTCTGTGTTCAACTTCGGCCACACGAAGCGAGAGGAGAAAGAGGCGTGGCGACGCACATATCCCTGGATATGAAAGGAAGTGCAGGGCATAAAAGACGGCTTGTGGGAAACCTTTACGTAGGTAGGATCGAGGATGACCGGAAGGAATGTCACAGACGAGTGTTTGGTGGCATTCGGGTATATTGACGTCTTCCAAGATCAATGCGGTAGAAGTAAATCAGAGGTGCTGAAGCTCTTGATCGCCGTGTTGTGCGGCTGCTAGTGCATTGTAGTCATCGGTAATTGATCACTGTAATAATGGTTGACTACGATTCTTGATAATTCGTCACTCACCTTGTTGTATTTGCCTTTTAATAAACGGATATCACTGGTGTTTTCTGATATGTACGTCATCTGACGGACTTCCATTGCGGTGTACGACGAGCTGTTGGAGGTTAAAGCATACTGGAGGGTTTTGCGGTCCGTCATGATTGTGAATTGTTATCCTTCGAGGAAATGACGAAAGTCCTTCACACCGAGATAGATTCCAAGCAGTTCACGTCTCGAACGTGCGGTAACGCATTTCTGTTGAGCACATCTGTATTGAAAAAAATAAAATCGGTTTCCAAATGGATTCGAAGAACTGCTGCAGGACTGCAAGTACCGCTTCGTCTAAAGCGTCGGTTACAAGGGAAATCAGAGGGCCAGCGCTGCTTACTCACCCCAAAGATGGGAAAGCAGCGTGGCTTTTGCGAGCTCTTGCTTGATTGTTTGAGAACCCTGGGCAGCTGATTCGTTCCACTTGATTGTTGTTGATTTCTTCGGGTTGCTGCAAATAAATTGTTTAGTGCCTCATCAATCATCGCGCAGTGGGGAATCAATTTCAGCTAGAAATGTACTAACCCCCAAAAAATTGCGGAGTTTCTTTGCTGTTTGAGTTTGCGGAAAGTCTCTGATTGTCTGAACGCTCTCCTCCAGAAAAGGTACGGCATGCGTGTCTACACGGTGTCCGATAAAATCCAGTTCGCGGATGCTAAATTCACACTTGGCAGCATTGAAAAAGGCGCTGTACTCGTGTAGACGTCCAAACAGCTGACAAAGTTGGCTCTCATGTTTCTCGGGAGTTTTGCCGAATGCGATAATATAATCGATATATGCAAAGCAAAATGTGAATTCTCTTAGAATTTGGACAACAAATCCTTGAAAAATTTGAATTCTGTGCTGCGTCCCGCGGGCTGAACGGCATCTGCGTGTAATGAAATAGTCTAAAGAGAATTATGATAGCGGCTTTGTGGATGTATCTTAAATCGATAGGGATCTAATTATAAGCTTTTAGAAGGTATACTTTGGTGAAAATTGTGGATTTGTGTAGTTGCCTTGCGAAATCTTGAATGTGAGGAATTGTATGTCGATTGGCGACTGTGATTCTTTTCAATGCATGATAATCACCACATGGTCTCTAGTCTCCAGACTTCTCGGGTACCATATGGAAGACACTGCACCAGGCGCTTGAGGATGAACGAATAAATCCGAGGTCTATCATGTGGTCTTTGGAAATATTCTGCCTGTCTTGAGCGAGGTGTCGCGCATTGCCGAAGACGGGAAGACCATTCGTTTCAATGCATTGCGTAATGCTGTGCTTTATGGGCATATCAGCATTGCATGGCTGGAGTGAAAGCGGAAGTTCCCTAAGTATTTTCCACCAGGGAGTTGTTTCAGTGGGTCGTAAGGTGCTGAGAGATGGCGCCTTGCTCAGTGCGCCCTGCACGCTGAGTTATGTTCCGGAGTCAGATAGAAGTCTGTGCTTGACATCCTCTATCAGCGAGAAGTTCCGTAAAAAGGCTGCCCCTATGATGGCAAAGCGCACGCCTGCCACAAGGAAAACCCGCAAAATACGCGCTTGAGGACAAGATCCAGGGTCAGAAATGTTTTTTCGTACGATTTGAATGCCTTCCCGTTTACTGCTTGAAGCGATTGTGTTTCTTGCCGGTGGTGTCATTCGTCCGTCGTTGGAGGAATGATGCTGGCCTCGGTGCCGGTGTCAACAAGGTATTGAACATAATGTAAACACGACGCAGGAGAAGAAACTCGGGACAGCTTGTCCCCTGCGTTTTTTCTCCTTCGTCCGTTTTCTGCCGATGATCCGCCATGCCCAACTCTCAACGTGTAGATTGAACCTTCGTCTTGCGTTCAGTGACATGGAAAAGATTGCGCGATTGGGGTCCCGCTGCACGGGCCGTCTTCAGTGAGTGGGTCGGTTGTTTTCCGAGAAAGAGCATGGTTGGGATCACGAGTTGTCTCCCTGTGTTCGGTAATACCAACACAACTTGTGCTGTCTGGTACGAAATGTGCAGCGCTGTTGTTTATGAAATGCTTCAGTGCGTAGCGGAGCAGATTATCTTGAACGAACACTTCAAAGATCTCGGATGTCACGTGACAATTGACCCACCTTTACAGAAAGACGCTCATTTGTTGCCCTGAGCAAGAAAAGTTGTTCTTGCGGGTCCATGCATGTCCTTGTGGCCAGAAAATAATCGGGGTTGTGTAAATATCTATGCAGCGTGTAGTTGGTCAGCCATTTTAAAGTTTCGACGAGTCACTCGCTGTAGATGAGCAATTTAGCCAGTGCAGTACAACCTTCTAGCCTGGGGTCTTTAACGTGCACCACGCAGTAGTGATACACGACCGGACGCCGGTACCATGTTCATCCAGATCGAAACAGGCAGGGGTGGGGATTGAACCCAGGATCCCAGGGTTTTGCAGCACGAGCTTTTGCTCCATGTGCTCCGAGCTGGTGTGCGCTAGCCCATTCGGCTACCGATCCCCTCCGAGTGGCTCGGAATCTGCAGTGTGTTGGCGGACGGTGTAATTACCCCTAGTAGAGATGTCTACGATTTTGTCGGCAATCTGAGCGAGTTTCCAGGGACTCTGACGAAGTTGCCCAGATCATGCGGATTTTTTTCCGCTGGAGAAATTGCTCCCGCAAGATTGATGCGTCCATGCCATCAGCTCAATCGCCAAGCAGCTGCTGCCTCTTGCGTAGGAGGTATAAAGGATGGCGGTCGCCCAGCTCTTCTGTTCTCAAAAGTGGCTGGATTTGACATTATTCGGACGCGGTTGCCCTCCGAATTTGCTCCGTATTTAGCTTGTCGTAGGGAATTTTTTTGGTGGAGCTTGCAAAACATCCGGGATGATGGCAGCGAATGACTGGGGTCATGCCGCGACGATGATGTTATGTTTTTCTTCTTTTTTCTTTTTCTTCTTTTTTTTTGGGGGGGGGGGGAGGGGAGTGACTCCATTGTCAAGAATCAAAGTTCAAAGTATGTTGTCTAGAAGTATGGCAGCTTAACAGCTGCAATATCAGAAGCAGGGCTGTGTTCACCGGTAGGTATCTGGACATTTTCAGCTGATTTGAGCCATCATCAGAAGTCCGGTTGGTTGTTGTCAATGTCCGGGTCACCAATTTGAAGGCTTCGCTGACCTTCAACTAATTTATTTACATTATATACGAAATGTAAAATTGAGTTGCTTGCGGCTGTCTTCGGAGCTGGTGTTGCGGATGCTCGAATGTTTGCCTTGTATCTCGCGCCTCCTTAGTCGCGCGGGTTCCTCTTATATTGTCATCCGTGATCGCTCGGAGTCACTACATTTGTTTTAGCAGAGGATCTCCCAGCAGTGTTGAAGACGATTAGCAGTGTCCATAATTTCGCATACCGAGATCGATGTCCAGTCCCTGGGTTTTTGACACCACGTGTTGCAACGGTTCGGGATGGAATTTTGTGCCAATGACCACCAAACTGCTAAAATTGACAGCACAACCAAGTTTCAGAGGCCAGGTGCGACGCAACTTATGACTAGCTCTGTAAATCCTCGCACTGAAGAACCCGGAGCTGAAGAAAAGTGCAGGAATGAAGCAAAATATCATCTAGGCTGACGTCACCGAAACCAGAAGATGTAGGCGGGTGTTCAGTTCAGAAAAAAACAACAGATTCGATTCTACAAAGAACGATAGAGGTAAAGATGGAGAGACCTTGCAGCAGGGGATTGAAAGAAAGGGAAATTATATGAACCAATGTTTTCTTTGTATTTTTTTACTTCCACTCCGCTTACAAGTACAGGAGGCGGCGGATGTTTTTCAGAAGCAATTAAGATGGAAAAAAAAGAAAAAACTAGTTCTTACTTTTGTTCAAACTAACCGAAATCTGCTCTAGATCTCACGGTGCACTCAAGCATTGTCGTATTGATAATGAAGATTTACACTATCGTGTTCAAATACAAATATCAGCAACATGCTTTCGATGCACTCTCTATGATATTTTTTTTAAATGACGTAACTTTCGAAGAGACGATCCGTTACCTTGGAACTTCTACTAAAAAAATATAAGCTTGCAGCGCAAATTTTTTTAGAATAAAAAAACAATATCTCAAAATTTTGCACAGCAATGAGATCTTAACCACATTTAAAGTAAGACATAATTAGTTAGCAACGTAATGCATTGCAATCAAATATTTATCTTGCAAGACTCAATTAAATAAAACAAAATTATAGGTATTTGTTCACCGCATCACATAAGTGTTGCTCCAAATTTTAGAAAAAAAAACGCGATGCTCAATTATCTTTTTAAACCTGTTTTTAAAAACATGCAGGAGAATCTCGCCTATGCTATAGCATATTGGCATCCACGAGCACATTGGTATAATCGAGCATATTCTATTTTAATTATGGCCGATGTGTGGTCACTCCAGAATATATAAAGGGTCCTGAAAAACGGTGAATATCAGGTAAGTAACTGCACATAAACGTAAAACCACTGAACATTTTCTGAGAATGTACCGCATTTTTCGGACCCGTAGTCTAACCCACACCGGGTGAGACTATTGGTCTCACCCGGTTATAAAACAAAACTTCTGCTGCAAAAATTTTTTTTTCAACTGTAGTTGAAAAACTACGGTTGAAACCCACACTGCTGCAAGCTATCAAATTTAAAAAAAACTCTTTTTAGACAGCCTGCACCAGGTGCATAGTTTGTATGTAAAGAAAGTCTCATGTGCAACACACCTTGATAAATGCTTGCTGTTCTCACAAAAATGCTTGTATCATAAATAAGTCCTCATTTATATGCCCTGTCATTAACGAAATTCGATGCGTGTTGTAATGAACGATCCTGACAACACAAATCCTTGTATAGTCTGCGCCTACAGATAGTCTGCACCGCGTACAATTTAATCTTTGAAACATGCACAGATGACAGTGCAAAAATTAAGTTACATAAAATTAAGAAGGCCAGAAAAATCTCTTTTTTAAGACTTGACATCTTTCGTGCAGATTCCTTTGATCATGACGACTCTGTGCTTTGTGCTGTTCGCCTCTCTGCAACAAATGGTGGCCTTCGAGCGGGCTCTGGAGTACACAGAACTGCCGCAAGAGGTACGCTATGCTTAAGATAGAAGTGACTGATGCCTTTGTTTTTATTGCATTTCATACTATAATGAGGTTTTTGATAATCCATGATTTACATTTTGGCCTGTTGATAACTGTACCGAAGGTTTTTTTTTAATGCGTCCATGGGTTTGTTATTGTTTTACTCATTATGGCATCAAACCACTTACGCCATTGCACGGTTCCCAGTGGGTTTTTCTGTTTATTTTTGTGCTTCCAGTAGAAATTGAACACGTGTGTCGGGGCGGGTTTATTGATTTGCATGAAAAAATATATATTATGACCACCTTTGCGAGTTGTAGAAAACAATTCTTTTGATGTTTCAAGAAAAAATTTTTCCAAAATAATGAGCAAGGTTAAATATATTTTTGGCTGCTTGATTTTGTAGCAAATTCTGTTGCTTGTTATATACATAGGTAAAACCGAAAACACTCACAATACTTTTTTTAATGTATGTCGCATGGTTTATTATTCGCTTGGAACTAAACTGTTCTGACATATTTCATGCCAGAAATAAGAATGACAAATTTCGTATTTTTTACGATATGGTGACATATTTGGAGCCTTGTATCGTATGATTCAAACAAATATTTCGCATACTGAATGCTATACACATTTTGAGGTATACATCTGCTATCGGCTGGAACCTGTATAGTTCAGTTTGTTTTTATGTTTCAATGTTTTAATATTGTAAGAATAAGATTTAGCCATAATTTGAGCCGGATTTACTGAAAATGCCATTTTTTATTCCTTAATTATACTTTTTACTGCTCCCAATGATGTTTATGTTTATGGGCCGAATTCAAGATCCGCCTTTATTTTGTATTTTCTGTAGAAGTGCTAAAAACATATGCACGCACCCAACTCGACAAGAGTAGTTTCGCAAGTTTGATTTACAGCAATGTTCTTATAGTTAAAATGCTAGGAACAGGGAGGTCGGAAGTGTTTAACAGCAGAAGGGGCGGCGGAGAGTGGCGGCGGAGAGGGGGAGGACAAGGGATTATGAGGACGTGCCCACAAAAGAAAACAATGTCTGCCCCTACCCCTGCGCCGTTCCAACGTTACTGGCAACGCTTTTAGAGCGTTGCCAGTGTGACCCGTAAAGCTATCACTTTCAAATCGATAGATCTACGGACCAAACTTTGTAGATATTTTGAGCTCGTGGGCTGTCGTCGCCACTACTGAAAAACCCTTCCTCTCTCCCCCTTTTGGCGGGAGGAGAGGGAAGTCGCTTTTTCCCTTCGGCCGTGCAGCGAAGAGAAGAGGTGGGAGAGACCCTGCGTCGCGCCAGTAACGACACAGCGAAGGAAGGATATTCGTGTCGTCTGCTTCAAAAACTTGTTTCTGAACATTCCTCGCGCTATGCCAAATCCCACCTTGTCAGTGTCCAGTTGCTTCGCGCAATTTTAGATGGTTTTCTAAACTTCCACCGGCCTTACCTCTTAATTCTAAGATCATCCATCAATTGTGGCGGTTGTCAGGAGCATCCATGATGCCAACCACGACGGATTTTATATTAGGATAAAAGTTTTCTCTCTGTGATCACCTCAACTTGGATCTGCTGAGGTCAGCTTTGTCAAAGGCTCTTGGAGGACTCTTCTCGCTTTGCTATTTCATCTTTGAGCACTCAGATATACAAAAATGGGTACCGCTCACGTAAGTCCTTACTGTTTGCTCAGAGGTTATTTTACGCGGAGGGGATAAAATGCTGTAATCTCCGCTCTGAAATTCAGGAACACCAGGTAGGTATTATGATGTATATTTCAACTAGTACTTTTTTGTTCCTTTTAATTCCTAATGCCTTTAGCGGCATGATTTATGATTTAACTTTTAATAAAAAATACAGATCGTCATTGTGTAGTACACAGGGACCTAGTTCAATATCTGCACGCTAACATTACACCCACGTTAGAAATTACATAAGTTTAACACGCGAAATTGAGTCTGCAGTTGTGTCCATTTTCGCAGCAGGTATTTTAACGGTTGGGAAAATGATCGGGAATTTTTATATCGCTGAGAGAATTGAGTTTCTAAGCCGGCATCTCTCACAGCAACAACGACTTTACAAATTCTTGACGCACATTGAGCCACAACTCAACCCGAAGCAGCCGCAATATTGCATTCCTTGCACCCGAAGCAGCCACAATATTTCACCTGAAGCAGGAGCAATATTTTGAGAAAGTCTCACTTGTTTTGTTTTGTCTAATACGCAGTAGCTAATTTACTACAAAAATGTTCGACTGAATGCGACTTCTACTTTCCTTACTTTATTTTCAGCTGTGACTTTTAAAATTTATTTTGTTCACCGCCATTAATCTCCATGGAGTCGTGCCTAGTCCGCCACCAGGTATTCCTTCCTTAACGTTCCATAGAATATCATGCTCGGTAAATGCAGTTGAGCACAAACTTGATCTCAACGGACTGGCACATTGCAAAGAAAGTTTTCAGGCACGCGTTCGAAGCAATGCTGGTCAAAGCACGTTAGTTTTCCTCATCACAGCAGCACTGTGGGAAGGATGGGGAGGGAGGGGGCAAAAGCTGACCTCACCAAATCCACGTTGAGACGTGTTTTTCCACAAAGTGACAACGTTCATTTACGTATATCTCTTCTAATATTGTCTATCCTAAGGAGACTTAACCAGGTCTGTGATCGACCGCCATTGATAAGAGTGGACACAAGGAACTTAGAATGTAACAGGCTTGAGCAGAGAGTGCAATTAGGGCTGCAACACCAAGACTGCCAGTCGCAGGTATCCACTTATTGTTTTTACATCTATTAAGACCGAGTCGGTACGCTCTCTAGGAATGGTAGAAAACATGACATGCAGAGGAATATAGACGAGGTCGGAGATAAATACATATATATTTGAAAATAAACCAAAAAATGCAGACCGACTCAAGTGTACTAACAAAATCCCCCCCCCCCCTAATGCAAAAAATTGGACCGTGCCTTCATGTACTATGATGGATAAATGTTCGTAGAAATACATGTGAGTTGCACAGGAAATGAGAAGGGGTGACGTAAAAGAGGACGTTCCCACTCGTCCCATATGTGTTGTTTGTGGCAGCTGAAGATACGTTCACAGACTCGTGCCGCATCAGGATGGCGGGAGCGCAAGTGAATACCCGTGGCTCGGGGTCCCGTAGAAGCAATTTTGCAGCCCCCGCGAGGTCATCTCAGAGTCGCGGCCATTTCAAACACACAATTAGAATTTTTTTTTTCGGGAAGAAGTTTATAGGGAGTACGGAGCCGACGGCACCTACCGTCTTTGTGGTGGACGCGATCGTATGTTCGCCGCGTGAACCCCGGTGCGAGGAGTGCGACGGCACGCATCCACACTAGCAGATCCTTTTATTTTCTTATTTCCGCGTTCAAAACAACTTTAAAATTAGTTTGAATTGAGTAGCGCTACTTCCGTGACCAAGTTCCCTCGACATCGACCTCCCAACTTTGTAGTCTCTCCAAGTGAGGAGAAAGACGTGTGTTGCCACTAGCCTCGGATCACCGAAAGAGTGGGGGCAAACACTGTTCCCCATTGAAAAATATCGGTGACCGAATAATGCTGGAAAACTGCTTACAACCATAGCAACTATGACATTTTGAAACCGACACCACCAAAGGTACTTGATCGATAGGTCAATCGTTTCCGTTATGTCATAAGCAAGTCGTTTAATCTAATCACAAAGGCTCTAAAGTGCTTAATTCTGCATTTGGACTAGCCTTGCATCCAACCGAACTGACAGTTCGCATATCTAAAGCTTCTATATACTGTGCATCGACTATTTTGTGCTACATTTTCAAGACGAGCGTAGTTTCCACTGTGCAGCAGTCCCGTGCTGCTGGGAGAGTGTGTTGCTTTGTATTTTGCGTGTACTCGCGAAAGTACCTTTCAAAGGGTTGGAAAAGAGTTGGAGCACTATATAAGCTAAGCTGGCTTTGACCACGTAACTCCATTATTTAACAACGAGTATAGGTAGAGATTAAGGTAGTAAATTATTCCTAGAATGAACATCGTTTTCCTGCATGCCTCCTCGTTAATCCGCTCGTTTTAGATTTCCAATGTTCCAACTTATGCTGTAAAGCCCTTTAGTTATAATAATAAAAAAATCTCTGCCTTAGTTTCAGTAAACAGAAACGTCTAGTTTTGAAACTAAGACGGGCGGATATCGGAAGAAATCAAACGCCGGAATGCGCCAGTGAGGATCGCGCTACAGCGAACGGGTTCTGCGACGGCTACTCCAGCCACGCACGCCCCCAGGTTCCGCACTTCTCGTGACAACAAATATTATGATCAAGTCTAATTTTATCTCACAGGATGCGCTCCTGGTTAACAAACGCCTATCAGGAATTTTGCGAGCAGAGGACATCTGTTCCGAGAATATAATCGGTGGTTTGAGTTCAAATAATGATTTTGTCTCGGTCGGTTAGGACAAAAACCGTGATCAAGTACAACCATTCTATCTAAAATTCATCACGAGACACTTGGCGCACATGATCACATTGAAGCATACTTAATGTAACTTAAACTAAAAGTAGAACGAAAACGACGCGACTCGCATACCGCGTCACGGAAAGACGCCTTTGGCCCTTCCGTGACTTTGGTTCGGTGTCGAGATTAGGCCGCAGGCCTAGCAAGTTGCTGTTGATGCCTGGTCGGATGCGGCACGCCAGCTGCGCAACGCTGGCGGCGCCTAGCCGAACTCCAAGAAGGGCCGTCCAGGTAAAATCCAGAGTCAAAAAATACTGGCCCACAGAACGTCTCTCCAGGCCATAGATCGTCGAAATTCTACTACCAATTGGAGAGAAACCGATCGCCGTCGGCAACTTGCCGACGGCGAAGGGCAGAGCGGGTCCAGTCGCTTTCGCAGCCACGGTGGCTGCGATATCGGCGCGTCAGCACTGCCGCTCGGAATCCTGTCTCAGTCGGTCATGTTTCGGTAAGGTACGCGGTGCTGCCGCTGCTGCTCTGGCTCTAAATTTCAAGTCGACGGCGCCTCTCGAAGTTCAACTAGGAAAATAACCTTACTGACAATGTTGGATGCTCAAGGTTGGTCGCCGAAGACGGCCGGTGTAGAGTTACCAGGACGGTGAACGTGGAATACCGAAATACCACAATGCGAAAATTTGCGAGGCTAACCTGAGTCCTTCGGTGGCAGGATGCTAGTCACCGGGAACATGGAAGTGGCCAAAACATAACGGCGCCTCGCTGTAAACATATGGTCACTTGTGGTACATTAGCGGAATATTAATGGCTGCGTATGTGACGATTGTAAGTATGGCGGTACCCTACTGGAATCCTCATGGTTGCATGTATAAAGGTTATATGCATAACCGCAAAATATAGGAATCGCTATGCACCGCCACTCTCCATCGCACCTTCACCTCCAAAACGCTTGCGACGAGGCCTGCCCTTAGCGTTTTAACATTTAAGGCATAAAAACCGTGCCGTAAAGCCCGCTTGCGATACTACCCTTTTTGCCAATTCGGGTGGGTGCCTATATTTTTAATTACTCCTACTGAAAACACAACAAAACGGGGGAACCTTGGCCCATTGAAAATAAACATTATTGAGAAAAATATAAAAACTAAAAACATCCCTTCTTTCAGAAACCGGGCTCAAATTACGGCTAAATTAGTTTACTTTTTCAAAATGTAATTATTATTACAAACTAGTTCATTCCAATGCATTAAGTTAAATGGTACCATGTAGATAGCACATGTATATGTGAACTAGCCTGTAGTATTTAGAATGAAAATATATGATACATCCTAAGATGAAAGGCTGGGAACATATGACCAATACGTTAAAAGTGCGATGTTGGCCATTTTTTTTTATTTTGGCATGATATATGCCAAAGCAGTTTAGTTTAAAGAGAATAAAATGTGCCGTGCGTTATAATTTTACAAAAAAGATAAGCGCGAATGTTTGCTTTTTTGACATATTTATATCACTCGAAGCAACTGAGTACCAAAATAAAGCACCCAAATTTAGCATGTGACGGGCTTAAACTGAGAAAGTGGGTACACAAATTGTGGCATTTCACCTTGCTCCAGTTCCGAATCCTTGTACATATATATATGTTTTCTAAACAAATTTAAAGTGTGTATTTTTTAATTGTGGATGTGGGGAACGAACATGTTTTCTTTTTAAATAAATCTATCCACCCCGACAAGCGTGTTCCATTTCAAATGAAACCACCCTTACATATATTTAATATGGAAAGATGACAGACCTCGTTGGGCAACTCTATTTTGAGGTGCAACATGAAGTCATATAAAATGCGCTGATCAGTCAAAACATTGACTCCCTCTACATCATGTCTTTGAGCATGCTTTGCTGACGTACCATCCTCGTCATCTACCACCTGCTGATGCGGATTTTAGCTAACGGATGCTGGGGATACAGAGGAAGATAGCCGACGACGTTGGCAAGTATTGAAAAAGGCTGCCGATTCAGGCGACTTTGACAAGAGGCAGATCGTGATGGCCCCATAACTCGGAAGAAGTGTCTTGAAAACTGCACATATCATCGTGTGTTCGCGAGCTGCCATCAATAGTACCCATCGAAAGTGGAAGAATGACGGTAAAACTCTTAAATAGACGCCGAGGCGCGGCACGTTCAGGCCTCATCACAAAATATGGAGGTCGGCCGCTTTCCTGCTTGGTGAAGCAAAATAGACTACCGGTGGCTCAAACGAGAGCTAGATCCAATGCAGGCTGTGGTACAAGTGTTTCGAAGCACACAGTTTATCGGACTTCGTTAGAGCAACTGTTTTCGTGCCGAAGCTTTATCAACGCGGTATTAGGTAGACGGTACTAATATTTGTCCCATCAGTGTAAACTAGGAGGACTAGAGCAAACAACCAATAAGACCGCACTCCTAATGATACGGCCCGTCGTCATGGTAAATAGGCGTACACTGATTTGTCACTTTGTAGCTAAGTTGAATCCTGTGCAACATGTGGTAAGAAACACATGCGGTCAGATTCTTTGAGATATACCAAAATCGATTCAATTGTTAATAAAACGTAAGTAAAACATGTTCCATAAAACCTATTTATTCTTTGTGGTATCAGCCTGATGTGGACGTTCAAGAACCAGACAGGGATAACAAGAATGGGCAGGAGGCCTTTGGGTTCTGCCCGTGGATCAAAATGGCCAAGCGAAGGCAGGTTGGAATTCCAGGGCTATGCCACGTCTTACCGGCCCGGGGTCTTGCCAGATGTCCTGAAAGAAGTTACATTTGCTGTTCAACCGCAAGAAAAGGTGTCCTTATTTTCTTTTGTGCATGACATTTTGTTTGCAGGACCGAGGTCGATACACCACCAGTGCAATCGTGACGTACGAAGAAAATCGGCTATAAACTTGGTGGCAGCAAAAATATACATATACGTGTTTTATTGTTTATTCTAGCTTCTGTAGTTCTCTGCGTACTGCCATAGCATCGTACTGCTCACCCGCAAGGAGATCTAACGATGCAAATACAAAAACGAAAATTAAGCAGCCCTGTGTTAATCCCTTGTTCAGTCACAGCAATAGTTACGACACGTCTCGGCGAAGTCGATGGGCATCGGAGTTGCGTTCACGCGCCGTTTGCGTAAACAAATCGTTATGAGCAAAAGAGACATATCTTTTGCTCCGGAAGCCTATGTTTTGTTTCATTTTGTTTCCACCGCTTTTTTTTTCTTTTTTTCGGGAGAGCTTGAAAGCGTGTCTACCGGCTCGAGCTGTTGTAATTTATAGTGCTACGACGGCATTTTGTTATCTGCTATTTCAATTTTTCCATAGAGCGCGTGCAGTGGGCGTCGGGTACCAGAGCCGTATATACAGAGAGTTTGGCCATTTATTAGGAAGTATAGGAGTGAAATGAGGAGACGCCATTGGCCGAAAGATTGCTTTGTGTGTTCCAGGGTGTCTTCACGAATTCGAATCTGCCCAATCGGTAGACGGAAATAAATACCCAGGTGGTGTTCGCGAGAAACAAAATAATAAATGCTTCGGAGTAACTCTCGAGGACTGAAAATATGGTGCACGTAATGTTTCAATCTCGGTCATCCAAAATCATGGTGGAAGAGCGCGACTAGCGGAACGATCGACATAATCCGCACGCCAGGCGCCGAAGGCCTGGAATCTGCCGTCCGAGCAGTCACACTCTGTCCGAGCGGCACATCAATTTCTTACACCTTTCTGCATGATCAAAATCGAAACATCACGTGCACCCTTTTCGTAACCATGAAGGGTTGTTATATTTAGCTCTAACGCGCGTATTAAAACCACATATCTATGATTAAGACTGTTTCTCGCTACCACCAATAACTGACTCTTTTCGGCTTCTGGTTGGACAAGAGAGGATGTCAAGCCCTCTTTCTGCGTCTGGAGGACACCCTGGCTCTGCCCGCTCCTCCCCCGCGCTTAAAAGCATGCTTCAAAGGCTCCAGTAGTAGTGTACGCGGAACACGGCAACGGTTTGCGAAAAGTTCCTCTTATTTGAATTGTTTTCTTTCATAGTTTTCGAGAAGTAGTAAGTTTCACTTTACGTGATAGCGAAGCACAAGCTACATGTAAAAGCATGTTCCCCTGAACGATGCTCGCACCAACCTCGCACTGTTCCAGCGCCCTTGCTTGCCAGGGACACTGAAAGTTCTGAGGCTCGCTCTTGTAGCCTCTGCTGCATACGTTCACCCTTATGCTGAGACTAGAAGCACCACCTTTAGCGCGAGCTCGCTGGATACAAAAGTGCTTTGGTTGCACGTGCTTGCGCGTCAACACTTCTTTTAGAAAGGGCTGAAAGCTCGTTCTAAAGGTGGAGCTTCTAGCCTCAGCTTAAAGGTGAACGGTCGGTACACTGGCACTTATAATGAAACGGAGTATAAAGGACTGTACTGGGCATAGTAATGACGCACGTTCGAAAGTTGACCTAGTTCTCTTTTATTTTGCTCGCCTGCAGCGCTGCTGAAAACTTCAGAGTAGAGTTCCTGTACAGCTACCTACTGTAGCAGAGTTGCGTGTTCATCCTTGGGGGGGGGGGGGTAGCATTGGCTTTCCTGTACGGCCCTGGACTCGGCTAAGGAAGGAAAGGAGAATTCGGCGAATAGCACCGCCGCGCAAGGGAAACAGGAAAGTGGAAGAAGACAAAAGTATAGGAACATACGCCGGATCGCGTGCAACGTCGGCGAAGCGACCGTATCAGTGGCTTTCCTGTACGACGCTGGATTCTTTGCTCCTCACAATACAGACGACACAAACTGTGTTCTCTCTATTGTCCTCTATGTGTACATCTATTTCTGTAATTTAACTCATTTAAATATTTTGGCACTAAATGCACCATCTTTGCCCACTTCTGTACAGCTGTATACGGTCGGTTCATATATATATGTATATATATATATATATATAAAGTCAAAGGCCTATTTGGCTCACGCTGTATATGAAACCAATAGGGCTCTTAGCAAGTTGTGTGAAGCATGCACTCTCATCCCGTTTCTTTTCTATTCGTGACAGTGAATGCATTGACTGCTGTGCCGAATACACCAAACGTTAAAATTGACTATGTCATTTGTCTGCAAAATCAAACTGTGTTTTGAGTATCTGCTTATACAGCCTTAACTTAGATCTGCTTCGACGGCCGACTTGTCTCTCAGCCGTAGATGAGTAATTTAGCCAGTGTGGTGCAAGCGCTAGCATAAGCGCTTTAATGTGTGCCACGCAGTAGTGATACACAACCGCACTCCGGTACGCTGCCTATCCAGATCGAAACTGGCAGGGGTGAGGATTCCACCCATGATCCCTGGGTTCTGCAGCGCGTGACTTCGCCCTACTTGATCCGAGTTCGTGTGCGTTAGCCCACTCGGTCACCGATTTCTCAAAAATCATGTAATCCATAAACTGCATAATACGAGGATGAACATTGAAATGTCTGTAGAATATATGAAATAATAATTTCAGGAAGTGAAGAATAGAATATTCCTATTTCATTTTTATCACCCTCCTCTGCAAATTCACCTTGTACTACAGAGAACATCAGTATGTGGTTAGGTAATAAGATATGTAAGGCATATACGTTCGCCGGTGCACCTAGAAAGTACTCCAGCTGGTACAGAGGTAAAGATCCGAACTGCTACAGCGAGTTTCTGAGTTAGTTTTATGGTGGTAGGTGAGAATACGTATATAGGAATAATTCCAAGTAACCTTGCTTAGGCACTTACGTTGTTTTGTCTACATTGCTGTTGTGTCCAAACCGACTTTGTAGAGATGTTCTGCCATGAGGTATGTGCCGACGAACGTATATATGGAAGGACAAACAGAGCTAGGAAATGCTACGAGTAGAGAGTTCATTATTTAACATTACATGATTTGATAAAATGTAGGACAATTGCGTGGTAGGCGAACAGTTTTCTCTTAGTACTGGAACCGAAATATTTGCTGGCTGTCAGCGTTCTGCATAACAAATAAAATTCTTAGCGTATTTCTCACCATCTAAAGGTACAAAAATTCTACCTGTTCACGTTTTGCGTTTGGTTTTAGTAGCTGGCGCTTGCGTTTGTCTCTACTTTGTTGTGAAAAAATAGTCGTCACACAATGTAAAACACTTCATCGCTGTGTGCCACAAATACTAGTAACAGCTTCTTGTACTCCTTTAACCACACCAGAAATAATTTCAGCCAATTCTCCGCTGCAAAAAAAAAAAAGAAAAGGTGTGGAAGTTCGTTTTTACGGTGCGTGCTCTTCATTCCAATGTGGACAAGACATGAGCCAAACAAACGCCTCGAGCTTGCAGAGATGAGGATTGATGTAGCAGCTTTACAATCGTTTAATAAACAAGTTTGTTGTGTATCTCTTCTGTATGAAGGTGGGCGTCGTAGGAAGGACCGGAGCTGGCAAGTCGTCCCTGGTGCTCGCAGTCCTCCGGGTCCTTAAGAGCTCTCGGGGCAGCATCCGCATCGACGGCGTCGACATCAACGCGGTGCCACTGAAAAGGCTGAGGAGCGCGCTCACCGTGATTCCTCAGGTGATGTATCTAGCGTGTCGCGCGAATACAGGTCTGAGCAGCGTTAGTAGACCAATTCGGTTGGTTAACTGGCACGAGACGCTGCTCTTACGTACAGAAACACCCCCCCTCCTCTCCCATATGTCTTGACACCTATCGTACGTAGCGCCATTCTTCTAAATGCTGGGGTGCACGGTGGCTGCGGCTGTGTCCTGAACTAACGATAACTGCTATTGCTTAAACCAGTGGTTCTCAAAGGGGGGTCGCTGACCCTTTGGGGTTAGCGAATGCATTCTGGGGGTTCGCGAAGCCCTGCCTCAACAGTCAAGCCGGCAGTAAAAGTTCTAATTTTTCAAAGTGAGAAGAAACGTTTCGATTTTTGTAGGTTTTTTCCTGTGTATGTCAATGAGAGAAGCCTACTTCACCTACCTCTTAGTTTTATCAATTTATTAAATCATTATCACAATTATCCAATACCTTTACCTGACACGGAGTCTTGTGTCGTCATTATTGCTGCTTGATTAAGCGTGGAAACTGAAATGTTTTCCCGCTAAATTTAGTGGGGAAACTGCATTGGTGTAGAGGTCACGTGACGTCAATTTTCCAGTTAAATCTAGCGGAGAAAATGTATTTGGGCTGAGATCTTGTAATCACGTCGCGTGACGTCAATTTATCCGGTAAATTTAGCGGGGAAACTGAATGTGCCTCAATGTTACACACATGAAGCCACATGATATATTTTTTCTCTGCTACCTGAAGCGGTAAATTCGAAGTTACGCTTTTTGACGTGTTCCTTTAAATGAAAACATAGCCTATAGACGTTTCAAGTTTTACAAAAATGTTGCCCAGATCACTGAAAGTACACGTACTACGTCATTCTCAACATGGCGACGTACCGCGGGCTGGACAATATGATTTCGGAGAACGACGGACCAACGTTGCGGCGCAAGTGGGGCCTATACACTCTTAGAAAAAAGGGTATGGATAGTCCTCCCTTAGTGGAGGAACGGTCTTGTAACCTATGTTCCTTCAGAAAGGGAGCAACCTTCGTCCCTGAAGCAGGGGAGCAAATAGTTCCTCCGTCGCCTGCATCTCATTATGGCGGCCCTGAATCGAGCAAATCGAGCTCAATAAGGCTTAACGAGGACGCTACGTCTCTTGTACGGGACGAAAGGAGCAGCAAATAAAAGCGTAACACGAGCTTTCCGCGAACTGTGTTTATTTCCGAAGCCAGGTTCCCCCCGCAGGTACAGAAACTTGCGTTTCGAAAGCAGCTACTTAGTCTCTCGTCCTCAGCACTGCGATGTTAAACGGAGACAACCGATACCCAGTTACTTCGCGCACTTCATGTCTTACCTTTGCTGTTCCTCGAGTCACAATTCTTTCGCCAACCGCACATCACGGAGGAATGGCAAACCAATCCGCGAAACCAAAAGCCGCTCTCAAAAGAACAAACTCGAAGCCGTTGTTTACAGCGTAGCGTGAAAGAAGGTTAAATCGCTTGCCACCAGATGGCAGAGTCAAGCAAAGTAAATGCAAGTAGCTAAACTAGGTGGCGCTAGGTACCGCCTAATTCATGTTCTACAAAAATAATATTTATTTTCCTCAGGCTATCGTTTGCGCATTCGGCACCTCTACTATATACACATTACGCATACTACAAGCATCAGGTGAACATACATTGACATACACACACATTGCACATACAAACGTCAACACAACGGCACACTAACCCGAACACTGCACCCAAGCTCTGCGTTTCCGTCTTTTATACTGGTCGTTTTGAACGTACGGAACTTTTCGGTGACTCCATAAGCAATAAAAAATATTCCCAGCATGTTGATCTTTTCCCAGCAATGTAATACCACTGAGAATATTTCGAATGGCTCAGGGGATGAATCTCTTATTAAGAAGTAAACGCTCGATCATGCCGTAATTATTTGAAAGCCAATAAATCCAGCCGCTCCAATGCGGCTCGAAGCCATGAGTTTGTTTCCCCGCACGGCACGTCGTAGCCGGTATTTCTATTGTAGTTTGTTTTTCTATTTGTGCTGTTCGCGCACGGCTTCAATTGCCGTCTTGAATTAATCTCTGTAGAGCGGATATTCACTCAGCTGGAAGTGATGCTTCACGGGCAGAGAAATCGCTTTTCGATCGACTTGAATGCAGTCAAAGCCGCGACTTGCGGCAGGTGTTAAGTGTACGGAGCTACACCGTGGCGAGCTCGAAAACTTCTAGCGCTCATCCCAGCGCGCCACTTGGAGGGCAGTTTCTCCACGAACTGTAGTATATTTAACCAGCAAAATAAAGGGTAGCTCTTTTTTTCGATTTTACCTACCATTCTTTTTAATGCTGAAATTCCACACTGTATATACGTGGTTTCCGTCATAATTTCGTACCTTTCAGTCCTTTCCACAGAGCGCAATCGCTCTCGGGAAGAAGACAACCGACAGTCACATTGGCCACAGTACGATAGGAGCTTACGGTTCAGACCAGCGTTCCAACATGACTATCCGCACGTCGACCGATTGCACCTAATCCCTCAAGTGGTCTTAAACTCTTTAATGTGAAGCGGAATGTCAACCTGCGACACCCCGCCCCCTCCCGATCACGGCTCGGCCAGCGGCATCAATGCCCGACAGTTCACGTCATCTCATCTTGTTGTTACACCACTGATACGCGAACACACGGTCACATCGGCGATAATTCCAGTCTTCTGTTCACAACGCACAACACTGCCATCACGATGTTGCTGCTATGTTGCTGACACGCAGATATACAAAGCCACGTTGATTGCCGGTTGGCACTCGGCATCGGAAAACAGAACCGAACTCAGCACGGAAGGCACCCAGGCAGCCGGCAGCAAATCCTGCCGGTCTTGGACGCAGTTCCTGCGATTTCCATATAGCCGATTCACACGACGGACCGAATCGCGATTTTCGTCCGCGGACCGTGTACCACGTGACCGCCACGTCACCGATTCCTGCGATCCGCGCCTCGTCCGCGGACGCGCGGACTGATAAAGCCGAGCGCCTTTTTCACTCGCGGACTTTTAGCGGGAGATCGACTTGAAAAGCGTTTAGTCTGGCAACGGTACATTGTTTTCTCTTTTTTTGTTTTGTTTCTCGGCGATGAAAACAAAAATGGCGCATCGTTGTGTGTTGGGCGTTCGCTGGTTCATTTTGTCGCGCGTTTCTTGGTTTCACGTGTGAAAGAAACTGCAGAAACTTGTCTGGCTGACGCGACGCAGGTTCCGGTACTCCTCCGGGTGCGCGTCAAGAAGCTCCCGTCAAAACTCGTCTAGCATGCCGTGATAATTCTTGCACGTCCAATCAGGATTTCACCGAGCAAGACCTCTCTTGTGGCTGTTGTGTACTTGAGTGTCGTGCACGAGCGCGGAGTGCGTGAAGGCATCTTCGAACGCCCCTCCGCGAGCCCAGAACTTCGTCGCTTCTACGCGGAACCCTTCTCGAGCAGGACCATGCCTGTGTCACTCTCATGCTTTGGGTCAGTAAAGCTTGTGGCGCTTCGCGCGAAGCCTATCACGGTGTTTTGCCTCGATCTTTACGTAACAGCGGCGTACGATTTATTATCGCGGTTGCAAACGTCGATTTCTCTCTTGGACAACGGTGCCACAGTGCGATGTTGGAGTTTCGCGTCACTGTGGGGTGGCGAACATGTTCGGTCCGTCACCGCTGGCGTCTGCTCGTCATGTCCCTCGTGTGGATGCGCTTGGGAGACGGACGATCCGCGGACATGTCGTCACGTGATCAATCCGTCCGCGGATCAGTCCGTCGTGTGAATCGGCCAATAACGTCGAAAACGTCAACACAGATCCGCGTGGTTCCGCTACTGCAGTTCCGTGTGGGCCGGCGTGGGTTGCGCAATCCGGAGACGGCGAGACGGCGATCTTACCCAGTGTACGTAGCTCTGCTGGCACTGCTCCGGAACTTCGCTGTTTTTAGCGGCTTCGTTTGCTCGTTTGATAAAATTAGTGATAAAAATATCAATGCAACCGAAATGTTCTCGCACGTTTGGACTAGAAGACGGCATTAACGGCGGCCTTCGTTGCCGCTGAAGCTCAATCAACTCAACAACTTTTCTTAAACAACGTGCGCGACGTGCTCGAAAAACGAAACCGAAAGAATATAAGTTGGGAGGGCGAAAGCTTTCTTCCGTCGGCATGGAGAAGGAGAAAAACGTTTCGTTCCTCCCTTTTTCTCGTCTCCGCTTGGGGGCGCGCCAGTAGGAGGGAGGAAGACTCGCCGTTGCTACCTTTTTCCTCCGTTTTTTCTTAGAGTGTACTTCGGAACTGTCGTTTGTGGTACGGGCCAATCGATATCAAGCTCAAAACATCGAGCCGAATGGACGAGTAAAAATTAAATAGCGCGAAGGTTAGACAACGGACAAAGGACAGAACATATAATCTAACCTTTGCGCTATTTAATTTTTACATCATGCATATCCAACTAGCCCACCTCAATATCTTAGTAGAATGGACGAGTGTTGAACGATCGCACGACAAACGGCGCACACAACTTCGTCGTCATCTGCTTTACACGCCGGAGAAGCAAGAAAAAAAACACGATCGGGTGCAGCCACCTGACTTAGAGCAACTCTCTCCTCCTCTACATTTCTCCCTCCTCCTTGGTACCCAGCGTTCACATTGGCTGCCATAAGTTTCCGTGCTCATGTTTCGGTTTCGAGCAGTTGATTGCTTTGTCTTTAATCAAAAGATACAGGCCTTTGCAGGAAAATACTGATTGAGTAGTCTCCAGACACCATATCAAATAGCATCACAAACAATATTAAAAAATGGCTGGAGGGGGTGTTACTGTTGCTTAATTAGGCGATCTTTTTCCTGGAAACTAAAACAAAAGGTAAAGATCATTTTCCGTCGGAGACGAAAAGGTCACCCACTAGAAGCAGCGCGTTACCTCGATTCTTATCCACACGGTACGCTTAGGCATATTCCAAATCAGAACATTCTATTCCAGCCGAGAATAGGTTGCAACTATCCAGAGGAGTACAAGGTTATAAAAAGGAACGTCCGGGCCAAGCTGGGTTCAAACCCCGTCCCTCCGCGTGGCAGCCGCGTGGTGGATCAGCTCGATATTTTTCTACAAAGAGATATATTTGGCAAGGATATTGATGCTTTCACAGAGGTAATACTAGGTTTTGCGGTAATAGAAAACATAAAACGATGAAGGCAGTTTTGGATTGATTCTACTGCGGATGCATGGGGATACCATGTTCCCTGGTTGACGCTGCATGTGCGAGATTAGCGCGAATTAAGTTTTCATAAGGATGGCGTCCTAATAAAACAGGAGCTAGCGAAAAATCATTTTGATGTAGCCCAATAATTTGCTCACGTTATTATTGAAGTAGTCAAAATGTACACATCCTAGGAGAAATTACTAGCTCTGGGTATTTATAGGAGGACACACTAAGAAAGTCAAATTTATTCATAAAGGGCGAAGCACAATTGCTACTTGACGAAACGCATGAATTTACATTTAAAGATGTTAATTACCATATGTCAGTAATCCCACAATTCGGTCACCCTTATGATCGGTGTGAATACAATATAGATTTAAAACTCGTTCCTCATTTTTTTGTAAATAACACGTACAGTCGACAGAAAAAAGGCGGATAGAAAGGAGACACGACATCTGAAGGGACATCTAATGAGTCATCTGACTGCCTGATGGTTTGACGGTTTGTTGGTCTGATAGTTGGTGGGGTATCCTATTTCCAATTGAAACGGCAAATAGCATGATTGTAGCACAGTCGTAATTAAAATACTTACTTTGTGCTAGTTCTAGTTTTAAACTTGCAAATTCTTAGCAAGATTTCTGAAATTCCTATGGAAACCTGAAATCAAAATTCAAATTTTGATTGTGGCTTTTAAATATTTCATTTTCAATTTTTAACATTAATTTTATAAACCGCAGAAAACAAAAGGAAGGGACGTCTAATCCACCTGTTAGTTTACAAGCTCCGTAACTTTTCAGTGTAGTGATATTCATGCGGGGGAGAAACTCCTCCTTTCGCGGAAAGAACGTCACGCTCTTTGCTAAGCCGCGCTGACGTCGGCATCGCAGGGGGTTGGGAGAGCTTTTAATCCGGTTGCACAAATAATCCTCGCCATGGCGTGGAATGTCTTTGCAATTGGCAATATTTTGTTTCCTTGTCTGGTAACTTTAATGATTACGCTTGGTGGGACAGCGGTAGTAGCATTTGGATCGCCTAACTTGTTGTGGCTTGCACTTTGCGCATGTCATTCCAGGCACCCGAAGGAGTCTTTGATATACATCAATGCCGCCCTCCAGCCACTCCTCATACAACTAGCTTTGGACTTCACACTATTTATGTCGCATCCGCCCATTCAAAAAGCGTGTTCTTTTTTTCTTTTAGCAGGAAGCAGTTCAATCTTTTTCGCATCTAACAGCGCTGTTGCCATAATCGCGTGTCGCCGTTTCAGGTACGCCTCCATTTTTTGACTTTGGACAGCACGCACCGATTTATGTTGTCGAGAATGCGAAGGCTAAATGCGTCTGATAACACTGACATCCTTCTCGGCTCCCCGCCGTTCGTGTGGATGCTTGAGTCGGGGAGGGAATGGCGCTGCTTCCGACGATCACTGACGTCATGCACATCCCCCCCCCCCAAACATCCCCAGTGTGAATACCCCTTCAACGGTATTGGTATCTATACTCTTTGCTCGTATACCTTGCTGGGCATGACGGCGCCATGCGACAGATTAAAATTGCAGCTGGCATCGTAACGCTGAGAACGCGGTAAGTCCTCGTTTGGCCGAAGGAATCCACATCCGTGTGACTCTTTTTTATTTCGCACCTATCTAGTTCACACAGCGCGTCCGTTCAGTAATATCTTTCAATCTGAGCAGAATATGTCTTAGACATACAAATCAATAAAACAAAGCGGTTCACTGACAAACCATAAACGCCATAAAAACATAAAATACGGTTGCAAGGAGAAGTCCCAAATATCCTGAGACACTTTTTGGATGGATAATTAAGAATTTAACACTCAATTTTTGAGTCACACAGTCTGTCAGCTTTCTAGGGGGGAAATAATCCCCGCATGAGTCACTCTTAGAGGGCGTAGATTGAAGAGAAGGCACCTGTCAACCCGTGGGGGCGTTTACAATGTGTAATGGCGAACACCTCCTGCGGGGATTGGTCACGAGTGCGCATGCGCTGTGTTTTCGCTTGGCGAGGATGGAAGTGGAAGAAAGGCGGATACCTTTGCAGACAATCAATGCTCTCTTCACCTACTCATAGCTCGCATTGCGAATCCGGCCCATAAACCACGTCACCCCAGTCGAGCGGTTTAAAACTTTCTGTGATACAGATTCTCTGCAAAGATGCGCTGGAAAACTAAACCTAGAAACACGTTAAAACTTAACGTTTATTTTTCCCAAACGAGGTATTTTTTCGAAACAAGATATGCATGACGCCACCTCTCGGCAAGGAGCTGCACATCATGAAGATTGTCAGGTTTCGACATGCACCGCAGCATGTCGTGAAAAGCACGGTGAGATTTCGGACGTTCTGAGGTTACATCAAGATATGCTGCCATCCTGCAGTGTTCCTTGATGGGCACCGCATTCCATCCCTACTTCATTCCGGGGAATTCAAGTTTCCGGTAGCGCCATTCTATTCAGCTTCCTTGAATAGCTGAATTTGCTTGCCCTCTCTGGATTATGGAACTGAAAACCTGGATGAAAATCCAAGTTTTCAGAAATTAGTCCTTTGTCTGGAATCCAAATTTCAGCTTTCCAGAAGAAATTCCAGATAGATGTACAGTTGCATAATCCAGATAGTGAAACGGTATACTGGCTCTTTGTTAAGGTTTCTATTCCGTTCATTTATATTTTACATGATACATTCACCGTGGTGAATAGGCTGGGGCCACTCGTAGCATCCTTTGTGGCCCGTTGTAATTGTGAACCGGACATGGCCGCTCGGAAATAAATGCTCGTCGGGGAATCAGCCAGTGGCGGTGTGTGTCACGAAAACCAAGTTATTGCATTTTCGGCTCCACACGCGCCTCTGGAGTGAGAAGGCTCGTATTTGAGAAAAGCGGGCGGAGTGGACTTGTCAATGCCTGGTGTATTATGACCGGTACTGCAATCGACATTGTTACAACAGACGCCAGAAACGACATCTTTCTGTTTGGAGCTTCTCCCTTTTAGTGGCACACACGGTCGCCAATTTCATCCTAAATGAGCAGGAGCCGGTCACACAATGAAGTGCAAAATGTTGATTAACTTTAACGAACCAATTTGACCGTGTGATAGTGCCCCTCCTGCAGACCATAGACCCCTACTGAAGATCGAAACAGCTCATATGAGAACCAAGCCTGTTCTATTCCCACTTCACTTAAAAAAATCATGTATGTCCTTTTTCATTCCATTTCTCCCATCGTCGCCGCCCTTTCACACCAATTACATACCGGGGCCATGACACTGCTGGATGATTCCGGAATCATTCCAACTTCGGAGTGGTAAATCCGCAACGCGTGTGTCCTGGTGGTCTCAAGAAAGCGATATAAGAAAAGACTGATGGTCCTTTGGCTGCCACCAGGAAAGTAGGGACGGCCCGTCACCCCCTATTAAAAGCCTTCGATGATATGTCAATCACTATAAGAGCATTTTATGGACCATTAGACACAGTCGATAGATCTAAGGAGCCATCAAAATAATCAAATAAACCATCAAGGGAATCTGATAGGTGATCAAGGTTTGATGCGCCATTTGAACGTTTGATGAAATTTGAAATGTTTTGCTGTACTAATAAGTTATAATTTACTATTAGATTGGCCAACTAGTCTCTAAGATTGTAAGAACGTATGCCCTGATATTATATCTTAATTTTATTACGGGTATGCACCCGAACAATTTTTCTTCAAATAACTACAAAAAAAAACACTTTGAAGATTCTCTCGCGATACAGAAATACCAAATAAAATGCTTTTCATAATAATAATGTTTATCCCCACCATAAGATGATGCTTGCGGTCAGGACAAAAAAGGCTGGTACAGCTTGACGGGTTCATGACCGCCTATAGCAGCAGCAACGAAGTGAGGAAATACTTGAAAGTAAACATTTGGCAGAAATCTGCCTCTACCAGGCAGGCAGAAATCTGCCTGCCTGGTACAGTAATCAAAAGTGAAACACATTTTTGTAGAAAATATACTCTATCACAACATTATGAGCCCAAGACTTTAGATTATTACATTGTTGACATATTGCGCATGACGGGCAAAAAGAAATTAGCTCACAGTAATAAACTAACCACAAACACCAGTATAGAGGGTAACTACATTACTAGTGGAAAAAGGGTGACCTGACTTCACTTAGATATACCTTATCCCATTCAATGCATTTAGCTAAATACATATTAAATAATTTAGGAACAGAGTATTTTCGCATTTGTGTGCCGTACTTTGTTCTTGGCGTGACCACCTCTTATCATTCTGCTCAGCGGGTAGGGTAACTGTGAACGTGTTTCGAGATTCGTGCAAGATTTATAAAAAAAGTTATAATTTCTAACTTACTCTACTTTTTAGGCTAGTGGTAAGCCTGTAATCATATAGTGTAAGGACATTTATGACAGGAAATTTCTCGAATAATATAGGTGCATGAAAGTCAATCGGGATATATCCTATGGCCTTAAGTGATTTCTTTTGCAACACGTGTAACTTTTCTGGATTCGTAGAAGTAGTACCTGAAACTAAATGGCATGATTAAACTAAGAACACCGACTTCACATAACAAGAAAAACAACTTCATTAAACGTTTCGCCTCCATGCGGGAGGCATCATCAACAAAGAACGTAATGTCTTGTGCATTCCGTACGTCAGAGTGTGTCTGAGTCGCTAAGCCGCGCCCTAAAACCTGTAGGTATTCGAACTGTGTATAAACCGTACCGAACTATAGCAAGCATTGTGTCTAAGCCAAAGGACCCCACCCCTCCGGATACGGAGAAAGGCATTGTGTACAAGATCCCCTGCCAGGACTGCGGCTCTTCGTACATAGGGGAGACCGGACGCAAGAAGATAACCAGAATGAAAGAACACCAACGTGACGTCAAGTATTCCACGAACGCCACCCGTCTCAAGACGGAGCTGGTCGACCACGCGTGGACCACAGGGCACACTTTGACTTCACAGCCGCGACGACCTTGGCGAAGGAGGATAGGTGGGGCCCACGCAAACTACTTGAGTCATGGTTCATCCGCGGAGATAAGACGGCGTGCAACAAGAACCGTGGCCCCCTCCCGGAAGCTTATATGGACCTTCCCGATAAATAGGACTGCGTTGACCGAAGCTCTCTCATTCCTGTGTATGTATCTGATGATGCCTCCCGCATGGGAGGCGAAACGTTTAATGAAGTTGTTTTTCTTGTTATGTGAAGTCGGTGTTCTTAGTTTAATCATGACATCTCCCGGCTTTTGGACTATTTTTGCAACTAAATGGCAGTAGTTTAAGTGGAAGTGGTTTAGATAATTATGTAATACTAATTTTACTTTTTCAGGCAAAATTTAACGATGACAATTTAACATGCCCACAGCCAGGTAGAGCTTTGGAATAAGATATTTTGATTTTCCCCAGGACATATTTTCAGACAAGGTAACACCTAGAAGCTTAAAGAGATTTATAATTTCAATTTTGCAGGATGTTAGATTTAGGTCTTTAGGAATATTTACAAGTTTATTTCTAGGGCGAAAGAGCACCGCTTTTGTTTTCTTCGCATTTATCTGTAACGTGTTGTTCTGACTCGATATTTCTACTCTACACGGAGTTAGGATTGCTATATTAATTAAGGAATCAGCATTATCTGCAGTAAAGAGCATACTTGCGTCGTCAGCGTAGTTCGGAAATGTTTCAGTAGTATTATTATTGGTGATATTGTTAACGTATATATTAAAGAGGAAGTGACATAAGATACTACCATGTGGTTCGTCGGAAAAAAATTAGGTTTTATGGTGGAGGCGTTTTCTTTATTACTGACATTTCGCATCCGATGCCCCAGATACGAACGTATTAGCTGTAAAGCGTGGTGTCGAATTTCATATGTATCTAATCTGGAAAGTATATTTTGATGATTGGGACAGTCGGAAGCATTAGTAAAGCCGATGAATACTACAAGGACTATCATTTTGCTTTCAAAACTTTGCAAAATGATTTTTTTTTCTAAGAAGTAGGGCAATCTGCTTTACGTGTTAAACTGCTCTGAAGCGCTGTTATCAAGTCATACTTAGTAGAAACGTTGGTTGATAGGGTAGCAATGACTTTTTCGAGTGCCTTAAATAACACTGACAATATCGAAATGGGTCTGTAATTTCCCATTTCATCTAAACTTCCTTTTTATGCAATACTGAGAGTTTAGCAATCTGAAATGCTATCTCGATACATTCATACTGTGATACTGCCCAACACTGTAACCTAACTGACATAAAGCGCGTATGTTTATTGGCCAACATTTAGTTGAGAAACCACTGTAAATTAACGGGTGTTTAGTGCAGCTGTAAATGAGAATATTACTTTAAAAATGAAAGATGTTTACAATTCCCTCTAATGCCAAATTAGAGCGCACCTCTTGAGGAGGAGGAGGGGAGATAAAGGAGAGGAGGGTATGCCCCTCCTCCTGCTTGGTGCCCTCTCCTCCTCCCCTCCCTCCTCCTCTCCTACTTTTCCTTCTCTCACCTCCCTCTCTCCCTCCTCCGTCCTCCCTCCTCCTCTCATTCTCATTCCCTCCTGCTCCTTTTCTCCTCTCCCTCCTTCTTCTCCTGCTTCCTCCCTCCCCTCGCTCTTTCCTTCGTCGTGACGTCACTTTCGACCCCAGTGAACCTCGTGACTTCACTCGTTAATGGCTCGTGAAGGTCACGTGAAGGTCGTGACCCTCACGTGATCTTCACGAGAGCTTCACTGTGAAGGTTGTGACCTTCACGAATGACCTTCGCGACGTCACTCGTGACCCTGATAACCCTTGTGACGTCACTCCTTATCCTCGTGACGTCACATGTGACCTCAATGTGGGAAACGTCCCATAATGCAACGCGCGGTTACGCCGACGGCGACGGCGACGCCACTCACGCCGAGACGGACACCTAAGAGCTGCGCTCTAAAACAAATTGCTTTCTTGTTTGATTTGTGTTCAGTTCTGCCTAATCTAGGTTTTATTCGCGGCGTTATAATGTGCCCCTCGGTAAAAGTGAAGGGTCAGCGGCCGAATTAGTGCCTCCTGGCGTATTTCTTTTGTTTTATAAAGGATCCAAGCCTAGTGCGGGGCAGCCTCCGTGACAACATGGATGCCACTGGGAGCCATAAAGACGAGGAACTATGGCAAGCACTGCGAGAAGCACATTTGGCGGACTTCGTGGCCTCGCAAAAGAACAATCTCCTCTTGGAAGTAGGTGATGGAGGTTCAAACCTGAGGTAAGACTGGCTAGAAGCCAATAGGTAACACACTGGGCACATTTCAATGGTAACGCCTTCAAACTTCGACAGAGAAATGCTCAAAATAGTCTCCGATGTCAATAACCAGGGCTAGCCTTCTGTGTTCCTAGTTGAGAGCAAGGCTAGGCATTTAATGGCGGAGCATCTTCACTCGCACTTTTATAAAGTCTTAGATAATATACCTACCCAAATAGCACGGAAATACTTGGACAGTGTCGTGCCAGTGTCGGCAGAAAGTCGGCTCCGTTCTCGGCCAAATGTGCGTTTTTCCACCACGCCCCAACCATCAGGCATGTATTAGCGTGGCAGCCGTTCCGCTACCGGCGTAGTGTCGGGGTGATATTGTATGAGTACTGCCCAGATCGAACTGCAGGTTTGGGCCAGATGTCGCATATCCGTCTGCTTTGTATCGGCCGGACGTTGCTTATGCGCCCGTTTTGTATCGGCAATATGGGCAGTATTGGATTGCACTTTAATTGCCGATATGGTGCGCGCCTTTCACGCATACACAGACAAACAGAATTGTTTTATATTGCTTGCAGAAGTTTATTAAACCACAATCATTACACACATCTTGTCCTCGACATATTTACAAAGTGATTCACCTCTGTTTAATGTAAAATAAACTATTAAATATAATTACACTTGCTGTCATGCAAAACAAAGCCGATAAATCAAACACGAAGGACCGAATAGATAATGAAGTTTTAGAAGATCGCTCCGATTACTCTGATAACAATACCTGATGCTCCGCCGCCTCCTTGGCGCATATATTGTAACGTTATCGGGTATCGTTATCAGAGGTATCGGACTATCTACCCAAACTCTCTATTAAGACGGAAGCAGGACTGCTATCAGAAGAATATTTGCAGTGTATATTTATGAATAAAACAACGACATCAAGTAATCCGTGATAGATGATTAAACTGACACGGACAGCACAGAGTAACGCAAACACAAAGTTGAGAAGGAAGGTCGCCCACAATTAATAGAGGCCTAGCACTCGCCGATAAGCAGTTATTCGTCGAAGCGAGTCCAACAAACACAACACAATAGTTCCATGAGCTCCGGCGAAGAAAACGACCATTGCCGAAAAGTTGGCTATGGCGTATACCGGCCGTTTACGATGAAACAACACGGCCGAAACTCCAGCGCAGGAAAGCAACAAAACACTGAAGAGCGCACTTAGAAAATCTGAACTACATGGCCCTCTAAACATTACCATGACTTTGGTAAACGGCGAAGACTAATGCCCCAGTCAGCTTATCAACGCGTGAGTGCGAGTCAGGCGACAAATGTTCGCCCAAGCGTTATTGGCCTACGGTGAGCGGTCACGTGTTGTGCTCCACCCTTCTGGTTTGCTTGAAGAGGCGGTCGCTCTCGCTCACAGCCACAGGAAGACACAAAACTATGTGGGAGGGCATAAAAGGGTACTGCGGCGTTTTTTTTATAGCCTCCGATTTGCCTGATAATTTGCTGAAGACATCAACAAACAGCGGTGAAATGGTAACCCAAAATATTGGACCTAAAGATTTTTTTCTCGACGTTATTGCATGTACACTTTTTGGTCCTCACCGTGTTTTTTAATCTGAAAGTCTCTACTGGCAACAATAAAAGTGATGTCAGGGAAGGCAGGGGTTCACCCTTTGAACTGTAGACTTTGCTCCCAACTGATTACAAGCAGTTTTATGGTGTCAAATAAATGCTATAGAAGCTAGCCGTAGAATCCCGCAGCAGCAGAAAACAAATGCTCGGCATATTCTATTTGTAAACTGCCCGCTCGAATTCCAAGCGGTCCTGCCACTGACTTCACTGCACTGAAAAGGGCGAGTACATTTGAATGTTGTTTTTATTATCGTTTTAACTTGCCAATTTCACTATAATTATTTTGAATTTAGCGATACTAAATAACGTCGCGGAAAGGGTATAGGCCGGGGAATAAAAATATAGTTAGCTTTGATATATCACAAAATCGCCGTAGTGCAACTTAACGAAGGCGATGTCGAAGGGAGAGGGACAATGCAGCTAAGCTCCCTGCGATTATTCTCTATGGTTCGCAGGTTCAAGAAAAGCAGATCCCGTTTTGCTTAATCTTTTTTTTTCAACGTCGGTTTTGATTTTGTCAAAAATCGGAATGCCTCGGCGGCATAGCCTAAAAACCAACGACACTATCGACACTCAACAAAAAACGGCGGCGGATACGGTATATCAGGATGGCGTCAGCGCGACCCATTCGACAGTTCACAGATATCGGCTGGATTGAAAGGGTGTGGGAACAATCTTACCGATCCGACAATAATAACGAAGCCATACTCTGTGCTGCTGGGAAGCAGTCACTTCATTGGGTAGTTCCAAGAGCAACGTGATTGCTAAAAAACGGTATATGACGCAACCACAATACTTTACAAATCTAGTGTTAGTAAATACATCTTAACTTGCATGACCCAAGCTTTCCCTTAGGTGCTCGTAGCAAGAGTAAGTGCATAAATTTAGTTTTTTTGCGCATCTTTATTTCTAACCATAATGTATTTCCTGACATGCCGGTCTATTGCACAGGGTACATGAAAATAAGATACACTTGATTGAAAAGGTTTACTCCGACTTAACATAACAAATTAATAACTAAAAGGTACTGAAGACGTCACCTGCATAGGTGGCGAAACGTGTGTACCTTTTTGTTATTAATTTGTTATGTTAAGTCGGAGAAAACCATTTGAATCATTAATTCACCCAGCATTTTGGAACATTTTTTCTAAAATAGATTTCTAGTATAATGCAGCCTCAAATGGAGAACTACTTTTGTACGTCGGTCACCACAATGGTAGATTAGGAAGGACAGAACCGTTTGGACCTTGAAAAAAAATAATCGGGTTGTGTGCATGTTTATATTACCTGAATTTAGTCTGCCTCATTGGGTGACTTGTCTCCCAGCTGTAGATGAGCAATTTCGTCAGTGCGGTATAACCACTAGCCTGTTGTCTTTAACGTGAACCGCGAAGTGGTGATACACGACCTCACGCCGGTAAGATGCTCATCCCGATCGAAACGTGCTCAGAGCTGGTGTGCGCTTGCCCACTCGGCCACCGATCCCCCGTTTGCACCTCGTGCAACGCATGATGAGCGTCCTCCCAACTTTTATGCAGCGTCGGACAAAGGCAACTGGTGTGCCTGGCAAGGGCGCTAATAAGGAAGCCGAAGGTGCTACTCTTGGACGAAGCCACGTCCCAAATGGACGGGGACACGGACCGCTTGATTCAGGCGACGCTGAGAGAAAGCTTTGCCAGATGCACAATTCTAGCCATTGCGCACCGTATCAACACAGTCCTGGACTACGATAAGTGAGTGTCTTTTCTATTTTCTTTTGATATAACTTCCCGAGACAAATACGAATTTTGCTCGAGATATATGTTCCTAGAGCGTGCGCTCACTAATCCCGCATTCCGATTTTCAAAACGCTTAATTCTTTTGTTTAGGATCTTGGTGATGGGCGACGGAACAGTACTGGAATATGGGCCAGTGGATCAGCTGCTGGCCGATGAGAAATCGCTATTTAATGAAATGGCGAAAAAATCGGGCGTCCTGGCTAAAGGAAGCAGTTCTTCAGACGATCTTTTTGTCACGAAACTCTGAACATCAATGAAGGATAACCCACGCCAGCCAACAACCCACTAGTCAATATAAAGAGCAACTTAGAACTTTGTGTATTTGTTCCCAATAAAGAAATATAATTCCTACTGAAGGAGGAAGGGCTTCGCTGAACTGGTTAGAACGTTTCGGTCCTGAATCTCTTGAATTTTATGATCAATGCTTGTTTTTGTAAATGTCATGATTAGTGTCTGCAAAAATACACTGGACGAGTTCGGTGTTGTGACCATTACTACTTAAGAGGGAATTTACGGAGCTTTATAATTGCACTTGACTCTGTTCGTTGCAAGTCGTCTTATAAACTGGGTCTGCGAAACATTCCGATCCCGTGAAATCATCAGTCAAGGGGTTGGAGTGGCGAGCGGTGTTTTTGTGTCTTTCTGGCAGCGATGGAACTATAATCCTATGGCAACGCATATTCATGGCGGATATCGAGGCATATTGGGAGTTCCGTCTTGGTTAATAAATGAATACATTTTCAGCATGCGACCCCTACAGCATGTCCGTTGTGCTCACAGTATTATTGCCATTCCTGCTTCCATAAAACCTATTGAGGGACATAACGCACCCGTATTTATCGGGGCCGATGGAGATCTAACACTTAGAAACCCAAGGTTTTAAGTGTTCTACAAAACCCAAGACCTGCTGACTGTAAAGTGACGTCTACGGGGAACGTCACCACCATGACAGCGCGGTACTCACTCCCTGCAAAGAAGTCCTCGTGCTGCTTTCTTCCAGCCGTTCTTTTATTAATACTTTTTACTGTTTTATAATACAAGGTTTCTCTTTACTAATTATCAAAGACGAATGACTGAACAGCTTCTGACAACCACCGAAGTTTGTTTACACCAATTGTGTAGCAGATAAGATGAAGTATTCCCGACTTACTCATCCCGTGCAATGACATATGCACGCAGAAAGCGCTTCCACGAGCCGCAAAGTCGAAGCGTGATTGGCCCAGACATTGAGTAGCTTGCACTGCAGTGTCAGTGTCACCTCAGGTGTAAACGAAGTTTTGGCAGGTCGCGAGAGAAGAACCTGAAACATAATTTTTCCAAATACTTCTTTAGGTATAACGTTTCACTTCGCTTATTTTGACTAGACAGTGCGCCTACAGCTTCAAACGCTACCCTGGCGGTGCTCAATCAGCGCGGGATAAGAGAACGCGTGCGCATCTGACTCTCCACGCTGTCGCCCAGTCGCGCTGTGCCAAGGCAAAGGGCTGCATCCAGCCAACCGCTTCTATCATGCAAAGCCGTCGTGCTTCGGTTTGGGCTGAAACGGGTGTCTAACCAGTAAGAACACGAGTGCCAGCCGAACGATGACACAAAATCCATGTCCGACCTGAGTCTCGCTTTGGCCTTCTTTAGGCAGCACTGAAAATTCAGCACCACGGCTTCGTTGCGTAGGGGTGTTACGCCCGTTGCATCGATACAACAGGTTCGCCGGTACAGCACAGACTGATGTCTCGACTTTCGTTCAAGTGTTTACAGCGCTATGAGGTGGCAACCACCCTTCCAGCATCCAAAGAGAAGACCTTGAGTTTGCAGCACATACAGCTGTTCCAAATACGCAAAGCCTGTCTGCTCCAAGGTTATTGGAGTTTTGCGGAGGAATGTGTTTTCCCCTTAGCAAAGTATTGGTTCTTTCGTGACATTCTTGTCCTACAATTATCGGGGAAAAACAATAGCAGTAAAATTATGAGATAAATGTCTTGCTATGAACAGACTGGTCGGAATGTTTCTGCCCTGCTATCGAACTGAGTTTGGGCGAGCGAGATCGGCCTCTTAGCGCAAGGCTTGGTGACGGACGTCTGACGAAAAACCACTGTTCGGTAGTAAGATTTCACGTGCACTGCAACATTCGATTGAAAAACCGTGAAACCTTTTTTTTACATACTTTATTGTCAATGTTTAGTTTTTGCTGATGCTGTTGGTGTTGGCTTTTGTATAATTTGTCACGTCTTCATAGATCTTCAAAGAATGTTTCGTGTGGTTATTTTTGGGTGGCGTTCGTGCACCCTAAACTTTACGGAAGAAACCCACTAAACAGTTATATATTTTCAGTAAGGAGCATTTCGTCCTTCGAACGCTACTTTACCTTTACACAAACAAATTACATTACTTAAAAAGTGCTAAGAGTACTGCAACGAAAATATAATTTTAGCAACACTCGCAAAATAAAAAAACACTTTATCTTGTCGGCACATTTCAAAAATTTGTACACAACATTATATAAATGTGCACCTTCTTTGGCTGTCCACATGACTTATATTACTTCCTTTTTGTTTCACTTGTAACTTAATATGATTCAGTAGTCCAAGTTGTTATATTCTCTAGGTTCAATGCTGTATAAATTAGGCGTATGTGTTAGTGCTTAAAAAAATGTAAAGCAATATCTGGTGTTCTTAGATTCAATGTATTTATTTACTAAAGCGAATGCCCTAAAATCAATCATTTTGTTTATTAGAGCTCTATCGGTTCTCAAATTAAGCCTCCACAATTGTTTAATTTTATTTTTTACATTTATTGAAATGCTTAGATGACTTATCGAAAATATATATGCATTTGATTGTTTCATTATATCTTCCGAATCATACGGAAGAGCCCGCTTGTTAGTTAAATATGCCACTGTTGAAATATTTCTCGACGGATAATATGCAAAAGATGCAAACATGCTATTTTAGATGGAAACAGATTATGGCGTTTGTTGTTCAACATAGCATAAAAACTGAGACCTTTAAGGATGCTTTTGGGGGTTTATGGCGCAAAAGCTACGAGGCCATCAGAGCCAAACTAATGGATTGGATCATTGTACTTAGGACCGGTTTCACAAAAGGATAACCAAAACGCTATATACTGAGCTTTTTAAAAATTTAGGAGGAGCTATGATAAAAGCAGATACGAGGCGTTTGCTTCTTAAGCTTAAACGATTTGCTTAAAAAAACGTGAAAGCTACACTAGTGCTTTTTCTGCAAGTAAGTTATACGGCCAGGGGGACATAGTATAGGAGCTAATCGCAACGATCAGTCGGCTAATTAACTAAAACGTTCTAATTAAGGCTTTAATTATTAAATAAACAAATGGCTCGAATTAAACACTTACTGAGCGTCACTGAAAACCACTAAATCTGTCAATATTAGAAAGACTTGAAGCACATCGGAAGCGCGGTAGAGTAATTCGTGCAGAAAGAGCAAGGCTAGCGGTGTGATAACAGGCCAGCGCGGTTTTTCTGTATCTTATCATAGCCCCGGCTTTGTCCTGTTCCACAAGTAGTAACTCTAGCGCACTCTCGCACTTCCCGCATATTTAAGTAGTTCTAGAAATGACTTATTTAGTTCAGTTTTTTTTATAAATTTAATGTTTTTAATTTGCACGATATGTTTGTCCTCACTAATTAAAAAAGTTGATTAAAATATTTTAGTTTATTTTTTAAATTATCCTGCCGATTTGCTTCCTATATTATCCACCCCTAGCCGCGTAAGTCTCCTGCACAAACCGCATTAGTGTAGCTTTCAAGGTTTTTTAAAAGAAATCTGTTAGGTGTAAAAGAGCGCCCTGCATAGTGTCATTGCTTTTCTTCTTTTTTTTTTCTTGTCTAGCTCAAACGACAATTTATTGTATGAGGCTTCACCTTAATGCATCTACTCAATTTATATGCAAGTTTTTAATATCACAAATTTACATTCAGTAAAATTAAAAGTTTCCTTCTATTTCTAAACCTTTATTATTACCATGATTCTCCTCGCGATTCTGCACTTATAGGTCTACAACGCTCACATAGTTTTTTCGGTTGAAAACATAATAATAAAATATTTATATATAGACTAAAACGGTATTAGACCAAAAGCGAAGCGATTGAGCATTAGTTATTCTTATGAGCACAAACACGCAACTAATATAATCTGTGCTGTGACACTTACTTGAACGTTTTATTCCGCATATCCTACAATAGGGCGTTCCACAAAAAGGGGGCATTTTTAAATTCTATTTTGATTTGGATATCTTGATTTTTCCTCTTTATGATTCGTCCACACTATTTTGTTTAGAAATCTCACTAAGACCAGGAGTTGAAAGCGTCCTAAAGTATAATGCAGCGCCTTTCATTCATTAATGCGATGTTCGCTTGAACACTTTTTTTTGTCTGTTATAGTGCTGTCAATGTCGATGAACCCAGTTTTTCCTCAGCATAGCTACAGTGATATTAACAAACTGTACAGAGAATCTGGACGGTAATTTCTCAAATATTTGGAAAATTCTTACTGAGTTGAAGGAGACGCCAGCATGAGAGATGAGAGTGGGAACCTTAACGCGGGGATGATTTTCTTTCTTCCCTAGAACAATTTTGAATAGCTCGCTATGGCGCCGACTGTTTAATGATTAATATATTCATTTACCATCAGGGCAAAAGGTACCTTACAAAGAGGAGTGTACACACATAAATTACAATTAAATAGTTTACGGGTTCTATAACTTTATTTTGAAGATGAGCATCAGTCATCGCAGAACTTCAAACGGAAACGTAGTTTCTGACATTTCTAGTTCGAGGTATGAGTTATATGTTGAACGTGTGAGGGTCAACGCTTGGTATGCCAACCTTATAAATCTGATGGAGTGGAGCTCATTAATAAAATGTATAAAACATTTTTTTTTTCTGGCGGAGGAATGGTTTGAGACGGTAAAGCTTGTAGAAATAAACGCAGACTTGCATTATTATGGCGGGAAGTGAAATCGGTTAATCCTAACTTTTGTTTCATGCCTGTAGCAGTGGCCGAACGATAATAAATGGTCGTGATTAAGATAACTGATCTTAAATAATATAAACGATCACAAAAACTACGATATGAAACAATGACATTTTTTAAATTATATTAGTGTTTATACTGTGGGGACACGTTTCGACAAAATCCACTGCCCCCGTTTTTTCACTCTCCTACCTCTGCCCCTGTCCGTGCCACCTAACGCCGCGTGGCCTAGTTTCCAAGACGGGTCGACGTCATTTCCTAGTGTCACTCAAAGGGAAGGGCTGCAAACAATGAAACCGTTAAGGGGACCCGGTGACAATGTTGACCAATGGCCGGTGCTGGCACTCTCTTAACATAACTTTAAATTAACAAGCACCCGGCTGCTGGCCCGGATCTACGAATACGTCGGCAGTGGGTCGAATCGCGTGTTGCTAGGAGCAGAGCAAGGCTTTATTGTTGTGCTGCTTGCTATTATTGGCATATTTTTCTGCTGGAGCCATGGGGTGCTAGAATGCTTCCCGCTCAATCCCAGCCGATTCTGATATTCGCAAAAATTCTTGTCTGAATATAATATCCGTAGTGTAGTAACGCAGTATTTGGCACAAACACACGGACACGTTCACGGTGGGCCGTCTCCGAGGTTGCCGGCACTGTCCGCCTTTGGCCGTGAACGCGGAACGCCACCCGACCACGAGGATGTGAAGGAACTGCCTAGCGTGGACACACGGAGGCGTCGGCACGGGGTCTCCTCCGTGGGAGCGAGTAATGCATTACGAAATATATATATTTGTACATGGTGGGAAATACGCCAAGAGGGACAAGGACAGAGAAGTGAGGCACACAGGACAGGGCGTCTCTGTCCTTGTCCCGTTGGCGTATTTCCCACCATGTATCAGAACCAACTAGCCCAACTCGCAGTCCTAATACAGTATATATTGTAGCGGAGAAGAAGAAGACGCGCTAGCAATGCGGCAGAAAGGGCGCGCGGTGGTTGGGGCAAGGAATGATAGAAGATGACGGACGTTCTCTCCTGTAATTAAACAGTTTGAAAGCAGTCATCTACTTTACTGGTGTCAGAAGTAAAGCTCCATTCCGGTCACCACCTTCCCGGGACAATGGAAGCTCGCACCACTTCCGAAGGGGACCCCACCGCATATACTGGCAACGAGAGTTTGGCCGACTCGGAGCCGAACAGCTTCCAAACTCAAGACTCTGATCACACAGCACCTCGAGCAAGCCGAAGCATCATACGCTTGACGCTAGAACCAGCTTCATCAAGGCATCGCATACTCCATCCAGGAACTGACCGCCTCCCACACCGAACGTCTGCAGCGCCTGGAGTCCCGATTTCTTGGGCCCGAGAAACACCACACGACTAACCCCCTGGTCCAAAGCCGTACGGGACCTTGAAGTCTGCGATTCAAACGATCGACATTCGATGGTACAGCTCCTTGGGTGCCTTTACCTATCGCAGTTCAACATCATCGCTCATTCGAACAATTCGTCTACGGCTCAAAAGACGCAAGCCTTGGCCGTCCATCTAACCGGGTCAGCGTTGACAGTGCTGCGCGACTTACCATCTGATACGCGCCATTCCTACGAGGCTTTGCTCGCAGCACTCAGCGAACAATTTGGGGAAGGACCTCTCCGCCTCCTTCATCATGCGCAACTTCGCCACCGCTTCAGACTGCAACAAAGACGATCTCCCACGTCACCGATGACATCGAGAGCCTTGCACACCTTACGTTCCCCGGTTGCCCGGAGGTCACAGTTGAGGCTGTCGCAACTATGGGATTCATCGACGACATCTCATCTGTTGAGGTGCAGGATGCCGTTCGCCTAGCATGCCACAAGTCACTGCGGGCAGCACACACCTGTGCATTAGAGATATAAGCTGCTCGGCAGGCATCTCGGTCTTCGTTTCTACAACCCACCACGCAGCCCCCAACTCCGGCAATAAGGATGCAGGTGCCTCAAGCTCCAGTTTGCTGGAACTGCCATCGGCAGGGTCACACGCGGGCACAGTGCGCTAACTATGGGCCTTGCAGCCGTTTCCCAACAACTCTGCGAAGAATCACGTCAACTCGTGTACTGGCACCGCCTCTTGCTTCTATCTACTTGCAAGGCAACGTCGACGGGGTGCCAGTGCGCACACTTGTTGATACCGTAGCCACAACCTCTGTAATCAGGCCGGAAGTTTTGACGAAGGCGAACCGAGCTGTACTACAAAACTCTGAAAGCAACGTTCTGCAAACCGCCACTAGGGAACCCTAGTGGACGGAAGGCAGCTTCCTGCTGCGCGCGCCAAAACCCGACTGGCTCAGGGAGGAGGAGCTCGGTCTTTTATACACTCTCAAAAAAGGAGTCTGCACGACTCCCTCTGGGGGTATTTGCGCGCCGCAGATTCGACACCTTCACGACTCCAGTTTGTAGAGTCCCTCGACTCTTTTTTTAAAGAGAGTCTCCACGACTCCCTGTGGGGGGTCTTTGCGCACCACACATTTGACCCTTTCTCGACTCTTGTTAGTAGAGTCACTTGACTCTTATTTTAAAAGAGTCCTGTGACTCTCATCACACTGGAGTCATGGTAGTGTATGGGCGACTCCAGAGGACGTAGTCAACTGTGACTCTTTAACGACTCTTATCTAACGGAGAAAGAGAGTCACTGGACTCCTTCCTGGTAATCCCAGTGACACTGTAACAAGAGTTGTGAGGACCCTCCTTTTATGAAGAGTCCCGTGACTCCTATGGCAAAAGAGTCATGGGAGTGTATGAGCGACTCTCCGAAAGATAGTCAGTGCTGACTCTCACTTTGTCTGGAGTATAGCAGCCCTAGTCAAGTGTCAGTTTGTTGAACAAAGGGAGGCATTGTGATCGTTAGGAGACTTCTTGCCGCCTGCGAGGTTCAACTTGAATTTCCCTAAAAAAAGAGTAGTAACATCAACTGTGTGAAAGTATAAAAGTTGAAATGGAAACTTCGATTCCACCTAAAAGAAGCGGTAACATCAATTGTCTGCAAGTGTAAACGTCGAAATGCAGAACTAATATCTTACAATTTCCTTTAATGAAACATGGAAAAATGAATGATGATGGTCCTAACGATGCTGAACTGAATGCTGCTCTAAAATTTATCATGAAACACAACAGAAGCTTTTGGAATTTGCACACTTCAAAAAAAAAGTAAAAGTTTTTTTTTTAATCGGCAGCTTAACTTTCTATTAGTTTGATTACACTTATCATTTACAATAGGTTGTATATCTTTTTTATCACACGTCTGGACTATTGGCAAGAGCTGGTGTGAACCAGCATGTTCTGTTGCTTCATGCCTGCTTTGCGTGGACAGGTGGGTGGCAATAAATTGCAGGAATCTTCAAATTTAACAATAAAGATAGCTGTTTTGTCTCAGCTCATATCACTGCCATTTGTGCACATGCAACTTCATGAGTCCTACCATGCAGGTACTGCAAAACAAACCACAAGTATTTAAAACAATTACTTTATTAGAAACTAATGTGATACATATTGGCTCAAAAGCCTGCTTCGGCTTATCACAGGTGTTTTATCACAATAACTAAACAAATAACATCATAAGAAATAAGACTAATACACAAAACTGGTTTAATTATTAGACAAGAATGAAAATAAATTACAATGACAAGTTTTGTGAAGGCTTGCTTTGCCTGCTTGGTGTTGCAGGATTAAATTAGAATAAAAATAAATTACAATAAGTTTCCTAAAGGCTTGGTTTGCCTACTTGCTGTTTTTTCAAAGCTTTGTTTTTCTTTCTGCAGTTTCTTCTTTTATGGTTTGGATCCTCAGATCAACAGATGCACAAAAAAAAGAAATCTAACAGAAGTTTGGATACACAATGGAACACACAAACCTTTGTATTATAGCTGGAATATTCACCAAATACATATGGAAAACATTAAAACAGTAACCGTTATTGATAATTCTTTTTCCCTGTTCTAGGAATGTGCTCCGAGTGCTGTCACAACTTTCACAGCTCTTACCGAAATCTTTGTATTTTTTTACCCATGAGGTGCTCAAGCACAAAAAGTGTGCTTCGTCGATTCCCCCCCCACATACTGACCTTTCTACGCTCAGTACATGGCTAATACCCGAGAGATTCCTGCTGAAAAGTCCAGGACGTCGATTCATAGGTCCTCGCAGACAACGCACATGCTGCCAGATGTCCATGGGTGCTTTCCAGTGAAAAGTAACGTCGGGTTCCCGAAAGTCTTTACTGGGTCCTGGGAAAAAAAAGCCAATGATAAGAAATAAGTTCTGGAAGTCAGACGAAGTTGTAGGTGAGCAAAGTAAAATTGTCGAGGACATGTTAAGTGCCCACAGTGTCATAGATGGAAAGTCCATGCAGCAGAGTGAAGGCAAGTGAGGCACACGCCCGTTGCTGCCTTTCTATATTTCGCTTTCCCCAATTCTCACTTGATTGTGAAGTGTTTCGTACGGTGGAACCAGTGCATCAGGGTGTCTACCAAATTACTGATTTCAAATTCCCTGACTTTTCTAGAATTTCCCTTGACTATTTTGATAAAAACTTCCTGACCACTTCTGGGTCGAAGGATCATAATTCGGAAACGTTATTCAGCATAGTCGTGCCAATGCGCAACCGTCAAGCTTTGTTCCGCATCGCCGTTCCACTTTCACTGGTCATTTTCCCTGATGAAGCCAACTTTTTGACGATTTTCCTGAGAATTTCAGGTTGGTAGACACCCTGATGATGTATCAGGTTACAGATGGACACCACAAAAATGCAGACCATTGCATTCAAAATTATTTTAGCCATCAGGAGGAACCTAAAATATTCCCATGGAGAGAGATAGAGAGTGGAGGGGCGGGGGAGGCTGCTGCTGCTATTGTCTACTTTTTCTTTTAAAAAATATCAATTTAAGGCTCAAAGGGAACGTAAGTAATAAATCAGTAAGTGCACTGAGAGCACTTGAAGCACAAGGGGCACGGTCCTTACTGAGGAAAGAGGGGAGGGTACTAAGTCTAGCTGTACCTGTTCTGCAGCACCCTGCATAAGCTAGGTGCTAGGCAAGACTGGGGCTTATCTACTGAGAGTGTCTAGTACAGTCAAAGAAAGCATTATAAAATTTTTGCTGGGCAAGCTGCTTTGTGGCTGCAATGAAAAAAGAGTACATTAAGACAGGGACAAGAAAGGAAGAGAAGACATTTTTTTCTGAATAAACTAGTTGGTAGTGAGCACTTGTTTCTCCCTTTCTCGTCCCCGTCTTATTGTGCTCCCTTTTTAGTTGTAACGAAAGCAAGCCACGATGGAATTTAGAGAGGGCTAAAAGCTTGCTTTAACATCTGTGTGCATGTGAGGGAACGCTTCATGTACAAGGCCTACTACAAGGTAGTAATCATCACAATTTTCCATCTGAGTAACAAAATAATGCATCTCTGCATTACAAAGTATCCTATAACTTTTCGTGTGCTGTACCGATATAGGCATCTTTTGCATCCAGAAATGGCGGGACACTAAAACTAATAGTAATTTGTTTATCATCTTTGCTTAGATAAATGTTACTGAAGTTTGGCAGGAAAGAACCGCCTTCGATATAGCCGAATCTGGTCTTTGGTTTGTTTTAAGTCATGGCCAAGTACTCCTAATAAAATATTCAAATAACCAGTTGAGAAGACAGCGGATGATACTTATCTCACTTGGTCTCCAGCTTTAAAAAAACATGTTTACAGATTGGCATAGCGAAGACACCCTTTCAAACAGATTTATCTTAAACAACCATAGTTACAGGTGATTTATCTTTAACATGAGTAGTTACATCGACCACGCAAACGGCACGGCTTTCCTCCGCTCTTGTCCCTTCCCCTATCTTGTTTTCTTTTGCGAAGATCGGCATTGATAAGAACAGCGTAGGCCTCGACGACAGCAAACAGAGCTTGTTAGTGGTTGTCCGCACCAATTTAATCATAACAGTCTAACCTCTTTTTTAAGAATGCAAACAAAAAGATGCTCTCCCCTGCAAAAAAAATGGAGTAAAGTGGATTAGAGTATGACCATAGCACCTCTATACTCACAAAGCCTGCCAGTTCGACGACGGAGTCATAGAGTGCCTGGTCACAGATTTGGAGCGTGAGGATTTGGTAGCACAGAGCATTAAAGAGCCATTCCTCGGGGAACCTGGACGTCAGCACACAGCTTTTGCAGTGGCGAGGACCCGAAACATACTTCTTTCGTGTTTCGCGTCCGCTGCGGCGAGAGACTTCTCCGTTGTATGCCACTCCACCTTTTCCATTTCGGCGACCGCTTCTCTTGGCAATCTGCCAGGTTTTGTCAGTATAAAGGAGGCTATGGTACGACATATGCTGGTGCTCTGTAGCGGGGCGCCATCCTGCTGTGTAATCTTTGGGCAGCCCCTTAGTCCACAGAACTCTAAGAATGTAGAAGTTATCTATCCTACCTGTGACATTATCTGCAACTCGCAAATTGCAGTGCTGCATTGGATTGTTTACAGCAAGGCATGCAAGTGAGTCATGTTTTTTTATCCGCAAAACTTTCAAATGGCCCAATTGTTTACCTCGGCAAAAACTGCACGGTTCGGGGCGCAGCCACGCAGGCGGCAAGGCGTTGACACCAAGAGGTCCTGTTCCCTTTCCCTCGCTGGCTCTTGTGGTACCCTTGTCTCCGTCGACTGAAAGGAGAATCCCTTCAGTGTCGTGCATACTTGAGCCTCCACTGAAGCAAAAATGATTCCATATGAACCTACTTGCCATTAAAGACCAAAGTTCACTTCTTCACTCTTATTTTCTACCCACCTAATACAGTGGTTTGTTAACAGGAACACCACCGTTAACTAGAAAACCCATTCGTAATGCAAGTCCTCCGTAGTAATGAATCATGTTCAAGGTCTAATTAAACAACAAGCATGGGCACTAAAGACACCCTCCTACATGGGTGAGTATTAGTGGACCCGATTCGGCTAACATTTGCGAGGCCTAGCTTTGACAACATAATAAATGACATTGTTTCTGGTCAAATTATTTTTTTAGATGCCTTGGCATTAGTTCTGACCTTGGACTGGTTTTGAGCGCACCAATATAATGTTTGCTAACTTCGCCATGGGAACCACGAAGTTCTTTCAAAACTAAATTGCAAGCTTTAAAATAAAATAAAAAAGTTGTACCGATGCACGAATATAATAATCATTGTCTATGCCCGTACCTGCTGGCACCTGTTTCCAGAAAAATCAACAAATACAAAAGTAATGCACGAATTATACATCGTGAAGAGGCCTGCCGACAACCTGATGAACAGCGTATTGAATGCCAAGAACCCATGAACTGTTAAGTTTTCCGTTCACAGCATGGTTCTCTAAAGGCCCGTTCACACTCTTGCGACCTCTTAAAACTGGGTTCCTTAAAACCTCTTACAACGAGAGGACACACTGGCGCCATCTATTGGGTAGCAGTGTAAACTTGGCGGTCCAGCATATTTACTATTTCTCTTGCGCATTATCCTTTCTTTCTTGGCTCGAAAAACTTTTGTCAACGTTATAAACAAGCCTTTCTTATAGGTATTACGCACGTTTGACCTCGGAAATCCCGCGAAACCTTCGCTCTTGTAAAATGCAGTTCCAGGGTCACCGCATAGATGGCGCCAGAATGCCGGTGTGTTCCCTCGTCCCAAGAACTTTTAAGAAGTTTTAACAGATCTCGTCTCTCTCAGTCGTACTCGGTTGCAAGAGTGTGAACGGGCCTTAAGACTCAAGTTTTTGCCAACTGTGTTCATTTTCTTTGAATCTTGGAAAGTGCTTCCAAGATAGCAGTGCCCATGCATCCTCCCGAAGTTGCTGGTGCATGCTTGGGACACCCTCGAAAGCTTCTGCCGTTTACTTTGGAAACCTGTGGACGCACACATACTGCGGTTCCATCCTTCGACCTGCCATGCCCTTCTTGACGCGCAGTTGTCTCACGACGTCACCGGGTCCTAAGCGCACAGTGTCGTCGTCCCTGTATGCACCACACATATTTGTTATATCTTTGTTTGATTATTTTTATATCACGCTATTTTGTTTATTTTTGTTGTAAATGATTTTATTTTCATGTAAACTTCGACTTGGCTGGTCTTGACATGTGCAGTTTCAAAGAAATAAGAAACAAAAATTTTGGTTTCCTTTTACTTATATGAAACAAAATAGCGCAATAGCAAGCGGGCTTGCCGAGGTACTTGCATGCCTCCTGCACTTGTTACTTCTCCTTGGACCAGTCGTGGGGTGGTTAACACGCTCTCACTTTAAAAGAAAAAAATATATCGGCCCCTCTGGTTGTCCTATAGCGGTAGACATCTGTGTAACACCACTTTGCTAACTCCGCCTTGTTACAAAGCGTTGAAAGAGACCAACAAAACTCAAAACACTCCAAGTTAAAAAAAATATATCTCAGAGTTTTGTATTAACGGACTGATCGCATGTGCACTAGAGTTCTGTCCAGACGGAACGATAGCAGGCCCTGTAGAGTTCCGTACAGTGGGAACGACAGCAAGCCTTGTTGGGTCCCGTCCCGAAGGCTGAGCAGAAAGGATGGTTTCTTTTCGTCGAAGTTTGACTAACAATACCAACCTCTCGGTCAACTATTTTGTGATGCCAAGGGTGTTTTTTATTCTTGCGATTATTTTATGAGGTGGAGCCACAATACCAGGTTATGACTATGTAAACCCAATTACTTAATTGTTCGCCACAGTCAAGGACAAAACGCCTTTGAAAGTTGAGACAGGGAGTGCTCCTTCATTACGACAATGCACCCGCAACCTCAGGTTTTGTATCACAATGGTTGCCATTCCTAAAAAGCTTGCCATTCCTAAAAAAGCTGGAAATGATATGACCCTATTTACTGTATCTTCCTGCCATTGACTACAAACTCTTAAAAAACAAAAACAAAGAAACACCTGCATGGGAGGAGATTTTTGATCGGTATATGGTGAGGTAATAGAGGCCTGCAGATGCGTTGTTTGCAGAGGTTTGACAAACTTTTTTTTTCCAGGAAGCAGTAGAAATGCTATAGGATTGCTGGGACAAGTGCATTTGACTTAAAGAACACTACATTAAAAATAACACACGGACATTTGATGTTGGCACTCCGGAAATGAATCAAGGGTGGAGCATATGGATGAAGTCTCGTCTATGCTGTACGCCGCTTCAGTGGCGAGTTTCTCTTCCGTCTGGACGGCACTTCACTGGTGCCCAGTGATACACGCAAGTAACATGCTTCCTAAAGGGTGTGGAAAATACCATACCACTTGAAATCGCGAGTAAACGGAGTAAACAGTATTCGTGTACTCAGTACTCGATTGTGAAGGGGCCTGGATACTATGCAGATTGACTTCGTCTTGGGCTACGGCACAAAGAAAACATAGCAGTGATGGCGGGAAATAGCAGACGATATATTTTGATCATGAAGAAAGCACTCGAAAAAACAATAATATTAACCGCTTAGATTCTTTTTGTTTTCCATTGACGTAGCGTTTTTTTTTTTAGATGGCTTCACCAGCTTTTTTTGCTCCCTTTTGGGCGGTATATTCAGATCAAAATAACTTACTGCTTTAAGTGAGACATCAAAAATTTTCTTTTTATACTAATCATCGCGATTTTGCTGTCAGGGGAGCGGGCAAAAACCCAGCAGAGGCGAAGCGAACGCAGGTCGACGTACGCCGAACGCCGTGCCAGCTCATTGCGTGTATTAGTTCGCAACCTCTAGCTAGAACAACCATTTAGACTAATAGTACTGCACTTCTATAACACCCTCGTTTCCTTGGTCAATTTCGTCACAGCACCGTAGCAAGAGGTGCATGTTTGAGCCTCAACGCCTTCTCGGACAGCGAGGGTCGTCATATACCTCGTTAGCCTCATTGAAAATAGCGAACGGCGACGAAATGGTTTTATAAAATTTGAGTACTAGTCTCAGTGGCTGTTCTCCAGCTTACAAACAAATGCACGCATTGATCTTGCAAGGCGTTCGGCGTACGTCGACCTGCGTTCACTTGACTTCGTCGGGGCGGCTTTTTCGCTCACTCCCTGTGCCATCAAAATCTTAGTTCTTTCGTTATTAGTTGTGTCCGATAAGTAGCCAACAAAATAAAAGGGTAATTACTGCATGGTACGCAAGCGTAGAGCAATTCACGACGACGACGTGAGCAATGGTCGCGTGGAGACGATGGCAGACGACTGATCCAGAACCCGGCCAAACCAAAACTACCCGTTGAAAGTGTCTTGTCTTGCAAAGATATTACTGATCTAATATTTTATGGCTTTTTATTTTTTGTGACATCTGGTTTCTATTCAATACTATAATATTTACTAGTCTTTTCGTGCTTTGCTCGTAGTATTTATATTCGCCCACTAATCGCTAAATGTAAGTGACAATTTTAGAAATAAAAATTAAAATTGGGTAGCGTTAGTTGGGTGTGTACGTGTTGATGGCTACTTTGTGGAACAATCTGTTCACAAAATTTATTAGCCATTGAATACCTAGAAAATAAATTAGAAAACAAATACTATGCGCCATGGCGCATAGTATTCGTTTTCTAATTTATTCAACACATTGTATCCAACACAGCAGTGTCAGCTCTATGCAGTTTGAATGTTCTCATGTCCTGCGAAGTTCCTGCAAGCACCATGAGTTACAAGGAAGATGTTGTGATATCACCATCTATACTACAAACAAACAGAGCATTGCTACAACGACAATGATGCCGAGAGGTGGTGCTAAAATGCTGAAAGGTAATGCATGTTTTGGTTTTGCTGCATATTTTGTTTGGCTTCAAAGTTCCAGAAGGTGAAGAGGAATTGCAACGGCCAGGGTCCTCTGGGGGTAACAACCGCTACGAAGTCACGTAAGCAGTGTGTAAGGTGTTAGCTGTGCCGGGGCTCACGTTTCGTAATGACGCACTATGCCTGTTGTCATGCCCCTGTCACTATATACCTCGAACAGTGCGAGAAAGATGTGGGTTGGTAAGCAGTGAGAGCCAGTCAAGCAGCACCAAAACAGGACCTGGAAGAGTACATGGGCTCATCCAGCTTTAACGCCAGAGAAGCTTGAGCCAAGCTGGGCTTTGAGTGGAGCATGAGCAGAATGCACAAGGGGAACCAGACAGGCCTTCCTTAATGTCAGTCACAAAAGGTGCCTACCGCACACTATTGCGTATATAGGAGGTAGAAGTTGAGACGCAGTCTTTCCTCGAACTAAGCTTCAGTCACTTTCCATGATCCCGAGTGGTGCTTGGGGTCTCGTGAAATGACAGCCCCGCCATGTAGAACGACAAATGCCAAAAACAGCACCTAAAATACAAGAACGCACGAGGGAGGCTTATTTTCGTCGTTCACATTTTTGCCTTGTATAGGGAAGCAACGCGCCCTTGTGGTGATTGCTGGCAACCGGAAATTGAGCAGGCATTATCAGTATACTATGCTATGCTCCATGATACCTATCCAGGCAGGTCAGGCATGATGAGCTTGGCAAACACTATCCTCTAGTACCCGGTGTTGACAAAGACATTTAAGACCATGTAAGAAGGCGCAAGATATGTGCCCAGTCCTGTTAAATGCCTCTGGTGTAGGTTCGGGTCCGCTGGTCGGATACCAAGCAATGCCGAACACGGCTCATATTATGCCATACTGCTGCAGAGTTACGTAATACTGATCGTGGTCCACTCAGACACAAAGCAGATAGAAGCATCGGCCAATATCACAGTGGTGGAGGTGCCAGCTCCTCCGCGTACGGGCAGCCGTCGATGAAGCTTCATAACGCGCGCGTGCTTGTGCACGCTGGTTCTTCGCCGTAGGGTCTCGAGCAAGGAGGCCAATGAAGACAGCGGCCGTCTTGTAAACGCCACCTTCTTGGAAGGCCGGAGCTGGGCGGCCATCTTGCGCGCTGATTATATTCCATTCATCCCTAAGCTGAGACTGCGGTGGAAGCTACGTCCTCAATGGACCAGTCATACATCCCTCTTTCGTTACGTGATCACTCTGCCGCTCATACCCACTTGCCGAGGACTGGGTTAGGTGATGAAAGGAAGGCGGCTGATTTGTTCGGCAAGCACATAGTTCCCACTGCAGTCTCAGCTTAGGGGTGAACGGGGTATAGGGCAGCACGTCTCAATGCAATGAAATTTCGTAAAGTCCAAAACCGGGTACAGCAGAGTGACCGGCCAAGGGGAAACGATCAGAAGGTTTGAAAGGCCACGTCTCAATGCAATAAAATGTCGTACAGTCCAAAACCGGGTACAGCAGAGCGACCGGCCAAGCGGAAAAGATCAGAAGGTTTGAAAGGCCACGTCTTGCAGGGCAGACTGGTAAAGTGAACGATCGCGAGCGTTGGAACACTGTGAAGAGCCTCAGGAGCTTATTTACTGTCCTGAAAGAACTGAAGGAACGCAAGCATGGGAACACTGCAAGAACCTCAGAGGCTTATATGCTGCCCTGAAAAAAACTAAACAAGCATGAGCGCAAGAACGTCGTGAGAAAATGCAGGTGCTATTTTTCTGCCCAGGAAAGAGTTAAACAGTCGAAATAACGGGATGGGCAGACGCATCAAAATATAGTAGCGGCCGACGCACCAAAATGTAGTGGTAGTTGACTCACCAAAATGTGTGATTCTCTGATGTAGAGGCGACCATGTTGGCGGTTCGACGATCAGGCTGCTACATGGCGGCAGGAGACATCCAGGAAGGGCCGGTAGAGCGAAGGGCTGGGATGCCCTGATGGGTGACGACGCAGAGGTGATTGACTTTTAGGTTTAGGTTTAATCAATCATAGAGCAGAACGTCAAAACTGAAGAACACGACCGGCGAAAGAGGCGCGAGTTCAGGCTCGAGCTGGCACTTGTAACAACAGAAATAGTGCCCGTGACGACGCAACAATCTAGTAAGAGTAAAGCAATACGCACTACGTCGTGTACTTCGACCGGAAATGGCTATACGCACTATGCGGAGAGCATATGCCTTTTGGGTCACCCTTTTCGGATGGCGCGTGTATCACTGGTGAGCGCGTTAATCCCCCCCCCCCCCCGGCCTGCGTTCACGCCACTTCGCTGTGACAGTGTGCAACTGCTAATTACAAAACTTAACCCGTCCAGCCGGCAACCCAAGCCCCGCTGTCCCCGATAGAATCAATTCGCCCATCCAGGGGCGCTTCGAAATTGCGATGGTTGCGCCACCGCAGTACAAAACATGGTCGTGTAGTGTCAGTAGCGTTCGTAGCGTTGCATTGGCGTTGCAGGTGATTCGAGCGTACGGTGAAGATTTGGAAAAGGTTAGAAAGCCTGCGAGAATTATTTCTCGTGGTGACTCAAGAAACGATACACAAGCTTCAATAACACGCATCTTCCGCCGAGAAAGCGGTTAATTTCCCCGCCAACGAGTCGGGTACGCCTCGCAAGTACGGCCGTGCGGCGTCTACGACATAACTTTACAGGTAAGCGTCACTTGTTTAAATTTTGCGCTGTAATAACATTGTGCCTTCTCCTCTTAAAAGGAAGATTTCTAGTCAAAATGAACCACTGTCCTGGTGAGTCCGGTTAGTAGACGTCGGGATACTATTTTTCGGTCGCTGAACCACCGGCAGACTATACGTTTTCACACTAGAGGCTACGAGTGGGATAGCTTTTCGGGCTCGTCCACGTCGAAGAAATATTAACGTGTCGGGGATCGTGCAGGCATAGGGTGATGATTCCGGGAAGAGATAAGTCCCCCGCGTACAGTTGCGACTACAGGTCCTCGCTGGGCTGGAGTCGCGAACCGGTGCGATCATTGTGCCGACGATCTTAATTTTATTAGTATTGCTGAACACACTTCATCAGCCTGCCTCAGCAGTAGGGAACTAAAACGCCAGGGCACTACCTGAACAAAGGCCTCGTAGATTTATTACCAGGTATTTTTGTCCCACTTCACTCAGTTAGTAGGTTGCAGTTACCGGGACTTGCTCCTGCTGATTAATGGTACTTTTTCTGCGAGTTTGAACAATAATGTGCCGCGAGATTCTGTTAGAAAGAGGGGCAAAACAGTTGAAAACGAAAAGAGGCTAGCCCAGACTAAATCTCCTGCATAAATGTCTCCTATGCAGATGACGTGCACATAATTTTAGTCGAATTTTTATGGCAGTGTTCAGTTGAATGGATTTATAAAAACTTCATTTCTCTTTCCGGTTCAAGATGTCCAATCCACATGCAAGATTTTCAAATATTGGGTGGGGCTTGATTCATACTTTCCAGTGTGGGACATTTTAGGAGGAAAATGTTGTGTAGCAAAGAAAACACCAGTGACACATGATTGGTTGCCATTATTAGAACAATTTTTATTTTCTGGAAAAATAATCCATGCCTGTCAGTGTTTAATTGCTGCTTCACTGAATAAAGTTTGTTCCGTTGCATGCTTTCAAGCGTTTCCAGGAATGTACCGTATTTTACGGACTATACTTTTAAAAGTTGAAATTTTAGGTTGTGCGGACTATGCAGGAATTTTGTTTTTCAATATCGTTGATTATGACGAGACGAGACGGATTTTGTGAATGAAAGAGTATGTTAATGATGATTTATGTATATTATAGGCTTTTTTGTGAGCTAAGATAGCAGACATTTCTCAAGGTGTGCCGTCTATGAGAAGATATTCGTGACGACTAAGCACCAGGTGCGGACTATGCCACCGTGCGTGGACACTCTAAGCAAAATCTTTTATTTTTTACCCCAAATGTGCCCCTGCGGACTATAGTCTGAAAAATATGGTACAGCAGCATAACGGAACGCTTTCAGAAATGTTTTGTTGACAGTGAAAAGGATTTTTATCGAGTTTTATCACAACCACGAGTAGGTAAACACAGAACCTTGTGACAATATAAAAATTCTTCCCATGCTCTTAACACGGTGACATTGGTGCAGACTCGAAGTATGGCCGACAGGACACTTGCAGATGATGTATACATCTCGAGAAGCAAAAACTGTAAAAGAAATTGTAGGGCCGAAGAACCCCGATTATTTCAGGGATCTTGCACAGCAGATCAGCTGTTCATGATATTCCAAATCTCACGAAAGATGTCTCCCAGTTCGTGAGAAAGCAGTCATCACCTAAGCTTATCTATCTTTAGCCAAGCTATACTGAATCTTGGGGTACAGACTAAACCAACACATGTAACTCGAAGACAGAAGAGACTACAGAAGTTGCCAATCAACTAACAATATTTTTAACTGGCTAAGAACCGGGCACATATAAAGAATGCAAAATAGACGAGGAAAGGTCACCTGTATATTCGAGTGAGGGAGTGAAAATTAATTTAAATTGACTAAGAATCTTTCACGAGCAATTACAGGGTTTGTAGGTTCCCTGCAATTAGTCTTTATTCAACACCTCAGCTGGCATCTCGTTTAGTAACTTGTTGCAGGATGAGCCTCAGCGTCGTCCTTGCAGGTGTTCACGAAGTGCATGCTACAGATCCTCGCTGACGTTGGCGGAATCAAAATTAAACCGCCCCCACTGAAAAATAAATCAATATTATAAGATCTCTGGTGTGATCAGCAGAAAATCGACACGAAATAATAAAAACTATTATTGTCCCTAACAAGTAAAAACATTATCAGGTTTTTTTTCTTCTTTTTATTTAAAGGGGGGGGGGGGCTGGTTGAGGCGGTTTGGATGTGATTCCTTGTGAGTGTTGTTTGGGAGGGGGGATGCACATGTATATTATAGGGTCGTACATGATGGCTATAAACAGCTAAAAAAGCGGGAACAGCGATTAAGAAACACACATGGCAAGACAAAACTGTACTCGCCACGTCCATAAGCCCCGTCCCTAGGTACAAAACTGCTGACAAAGTAAGAACGGCAGGGCGTCTCTTTTGAAGGGCCGACCTCCAGCACGTCTTCGTTGCCCTTCGCTGCGATTTGGCTGTACGTGCCCGCTTGAGGCTCGCGAGACAGAAGCCCTATCGAAGGTTGGAAGTTAGTGCTGGAGGAACTGAAGCTCCTGCCTGCCGTTCTTATCCTGTCGCTGATTCTAGTTGAAATATTCGTGCCAAAGGGATCCAACATCACGATCGAGGCCCCGTCAAACACCTCAAGGGAAGGGACAGACGCGCACGGAAATCAAATATTCCGTCGCGCAGGCACTGCCAACGGACTTTCCCGCGTTCGGTAGTCATGCTGTTTTTGTTCTGGCACAAATTCCATTTCGTCTTTCAGGCGTGTTTAGCAAAACTGATCTTCCAATGAACGAGAAACTTACTTTTGTTGGAGCACTGCCGTGGTTCAGGCTTGGCGCCGCTCGAGTCTCGTACGGCTTTTCAGGGAAGCGGTAGAATTTTAAGGACTGAATACAACAATATCGGAGGTTGTTACTGAAATCAACAACGAAATAATTTGTTAGCCGGGCTTCTATATCATCTTTATCGCAATTCTTATTATTGACTAGCCTACCCGACCGTCAACGACGGAGAAGCGAGGCGAAAACAACGAGCCACTCGGATTGGAGCATCCCGCCAGGGGCTGGGATGGCGCTGTAGTCAGCGGCAAAACTTGAGCGCTTCGGTCCTTTTGTACCTCCGGAAAGAAAGTCGTATACCATTTAGTTCTGCAAAGTTTCGTCAACAACAATCGGTTTTTTTTTGTGTTAATCACACAAAATAAATGTCGTAAATATCGCCAAATGCCTAACAACAACAAAAAAAAGTTCTAGAAAAAAAAAGAAGGCACATCGAGGATCGAATTTGCGTCCACTTGCGCAGGAAGCGGACCTTAACCCCTATGCTATGCCACCGCTTTTTTTAAATATATATATATATATATTTTATACGAGTTTCGCGTAGTGCGTGCGGCAATTTCCGGTCGAGGTGCACAACATATGCGTGTCACTTTACTCATCTAGTAAAAGTCAATTACTACAATGCCACTGAACTGCAACCTGTTACTGAATTGGAAGTTCACGCGCTACGTACGTACAGCCGGGAGATCACAACCACGACGGGTGCAGTTCAGAAATCCAACCACTCCGAGATTGAGGGAACCAGTACGGGCGACACAGTCGCATACCTATGAGCATGTTTACCCAGTCGATCCTCGGTCTCAGTGTTCAATAGTTCAATACGATCAGATATACAACTAGTCATTTTGTTTCACACTCTTGCGTCCGAGTAAGACCGAGAGAGACCAGACCGGTTTTAAGCTTTTTGTGACTTCTTAGGACCGGATGCGCTAGAGCGGTGCTGGTCCTGAGAGATCGCAAGGGACTTAAAAACCGGTCTGGTCTCTCTCGGTCTTACTCGGTCGCAAGAGTGTGAACGGGCCTTAAATGCAGCAAAAACAATATCCTTATCTCATTTCGGCAAACACTCACGACAGACCAAACGGGTCGTTCGTTGTTGTTGATGCCAAGCCAGGCCCAGCTGTTGAGAACCAGTGTAGCTGCTCGCGCCGACGAAATTTGTATTCAACCAATTTACGCGAATCGCCCAACAGATGTGAACTTGGCGGATCTAAAAGGATCACGAAATCTAAGGAAGAACATAATTCATAGTCTTTATGTAGTTATCTAAGTTACTAATATCATTTACGACGGCCTGAAGAAAGGTGGTCATTCCACAGCGGTTGAGGGTCGTCACTTCGCCCAAAGGCTAGTCACTCGCCCTTTGGTTAGACAAACCCTCCAAACTACCGTTTTGAACTACCCATGGTAGTAATTTTTTCTTAGAGTGTAGGGACTGTTGGTTTAGCCGGTTCTATGAAACGCACGAAGACGACGAACGCCATGGCGACGCAAGTATAACAGAACTGGATTGGCAATGTTGGCAAAGGTGTTCAATATTGGTCTGACGTTGGCATTTTAGCCACCCGATCAATGGTATTGGCAACCCAGACCAATGTTGGATAATGGTTTGCCAACGTTCTAGCCCTTGTTGGACCAACGTGGTTTGCGCTACATCAATATTGGCATAGAGGTTTCTGGGTATTTTGAACCAACATTGGCATCAGCACCTTACACACTGGCTCTTCCAATATTGGCTATTCCCAGTATTGGCATCAGTTTAATGCACTGGCCTTTTGTGCATCCATTGTCTATGACGTTACCGGATGCCATTTTTCAGTCGAGTGTTCTAGCCAGTGTCACTAAAAGAGTGCAGAGAACAAACAAGTTCCTTGCCGCTTTCTCCTCAAAGCATAGTTTTCTTTCTGATACTAACATCTAATAAATGCATACAGTTTTACCCATTTGGGTACGCTTTAGAAATCAATAAAGCATGCAAATGAAATTGTTCATAACGTTTGATAGTTCTGGTACTTAAGCCAAATAAAAGATTTAAAAAAACAATTGTCACACTCGGCGGCACCGGTAGTGGACAGGGCAGACTCGACAGGGCGGGCCAAAGGCGGGCTCGTGCGCTCGGTAGTGGACAGGGCGGGCTGGGTGAAGAGCTGGGTGAGGATTCCTGGGGGCCTGGGCCTGGCCACAGGATTCTGAAGAGACAGGAGCGGTGGTTCGGATTCAGGTGAATGGTTTCAGGGCTCTCGAAAGTTCTCTTACACTTATCAATAATGAAAATCAAAATAAAACATAGCGGTATTAATCGCCGCCTTTAATTAACCATTCGATTAATCGGCTCAGTTTTGCTCTGCGTATAAAATTTCGGAAGGAAACTACCGACTTTTTTTGTTTACTTTTCCATATTATCAACTTTCTTTTCAGTGAAATGTTTTCGTTATTTTGTATATTACATTTCCATGCCTACCTTCAAACCATCGATGCCAGGCGCGCGATGACTTGGTGGAATCGGTGTCTCAACAGACTGGGTGGAAGAGAAAACGCTGTAAAAAATGGGACGCGCGAGCGTCGCGGGTCCGATGTTTGAGTCCCGTTCGAAGTCGTACGCTGGCTTTGGCAGTACAACTGCTTTTCCCCGTCTCAGCTGAGACGCTGTTTCTGAAAGACGGCAGGCGATTACTATTGTTTTGTTCGTCCAACTTGTCCTTACTCCAGACTTCATCGATCTAGATTAAAATATTCATAGTAGTTTAAAAATTAATCAAATAGTACGAAGGTTATTTCATAATTGTAACTCTACTCGTGCAACATCTTAGCGTCCCCTCAACCTTTCATCATAGCTTTAGAGTCTTAAGAATTATAATCTCGTCATTTAAATTCACACCAATATTTCTGCACGTTAATTTGAAAAAAACGTTTCTAAGATTTACGATATTTGCGGAACGGAAATATGTAGTTATTGTTATTTTATATTGCCTCTATATTATTTACAATTTATAAATGCAACCGCTGGCCTCCCTCTTCAGCTCTGTCAAACCGCACTTACTAAATTAACAATTCAATAATGCCCCGGTATACGCAACAACATGACAATTGAACACATCTTGATACTTGAATCAATCAAGTTTAAAATAAATCAGCGCAGATAAAATGGCTTGTCGTGTAGAGACAATTACTGGCAATTACACTCGCAGAGCGCGGTGACATAACTGACCTCACTCACCCAACAACCCAAACCTTGGCAAATAAGGGCCACACAACGCTGTGGTGTTCAGCCTGTTGGGAGGAATTTTTACAGCAGCACGCACATCTACCGCCCAGACCAGCCATATTTTAACAAAAAATAAATAAATAAAAATGACGTCGAACACAAAAATAACCAATCAGAATGTCTCCGGTCTATTAGGAATAAAGAAAAAAACACAAATAGCTGTATACAGGGCCTTTCGGGCCCGATCGCTCTGGGCCACGTTAGAACTCATCGGAGATTCCTGGCACAGAGTTCGACACGGTTCCAAACTCATCGGATAGAGGCCGAAATAGCTGTGCATGGCAAGTACCTATGCCCAATGGTCGGGGCTTCTCCTTGTGCCATGCAAAGAGGAAGGCGGTGTTGTGTCTTCCGGTCCGTCGAAGCTGGTGGTCACATGTATGCCCACAACAAGGAAGATCACCGGTGTGTAGGCGCTGCCGAAGAAAAGGAGAATATCCATGGTCTTGGCAATCCGCATGTTGAAGATCGCACTTGGCACTAAGATGAATTGCGCTGCTGGTGATGGAACTCTAGAACTAGATTTACCGCATTTACCACCAGAAGCGAAAATCCACAGCAGGCCCGCAGGCCGTGTCACCCATACGAAGCTAGATCCGGTCTTCGCATACCAAGGCAATTTCAGGACTGGTTTGTAAACTGACTAATGCGTCATCCATCGACCACGCGTCGCCTGCCGTTTTCCCGCGCACAAAGAGCCGGATTCCAAGCGATAAAAGAATGCGCCGCCTCATTGGTCCGTCGAGTCCACGCAGTGAGCAAGTCTTCAGCTTGGGAGAGGAAAATGAGAGAAAAGTAGAAAAGCAGCCCAAGAACGGGGAGTGCGCTTACAAAGAGAAAGCTATCTCAGGCCCATCTCAACAATGAACCCAATGGAGGATTAGTCACTTGTACCCAAGGTTGATAGAGTGGATGTTATGCGTGGCCTCGGCACCAAGTCAGGTTCCGTGCTCTACGCTTATCACTAGCTTCGGACACAGCAGTCACGTGACCTAACCGGAGACAATTGGCCTAAAACACGCAAGCGTCTACAACAATACCGCTTGAACAGGACAGCTCTCTGAAGGCGGGTACCGAATTTCTAAATAAGCTGTCCAACCCAAAGTGATTCTAAACCAGATAAAGTTTGAAGACAATGCTTTACGTCGTACGCTCACATTAAAATTTAGAATGAAGAACTAAGCGCGACTATTTTTTGGCGCACGATGTCACAACGCTAAATACTTCTCTTATATATATTATTTTTATCAATAAATTTAAAATTATTTGTACACTTTCAATGAGTTAGCGTTTTTAAACTTCAAACTTTTTTTTACGAAGAGTTACACATAAAAGACACCACGGACAGCACATCGTTCGACTTTCAACACGATGAATCGGTTGCGATGCCGCGAACAATATCAGGAAAGATGCCGTAGGATACGCCAGGCACTGCTTTTCAGCTACAACCGTTCGAGAGGCAAAGTTCTTGACGACAAAGTAGCGTCTTCCAACTTCAGTAAGCTTCAATGGGGCTCGGAGTACCCTCGCTAACATTTCCACACAGAGCAGAGCGCGGCCCGGCCAGGTGGAGGCGCGCGTATGCTCTCGCGTCGCGATTGCCGCTGTCGTTCTTCTGCCTACACTGACGATATGTGCGCTGGCGGTCGAAGCAGCCCTCTCGAGACTTCATTCGAGGTCCAATGAGACGACTTTCTGGCGCGAAAGACTCTCGACAAATCTGGTAGAAGTCGCTGGTTGGCGGCGTAAGCGGCGGCTTTATGTTTGTCGACACCTGCATCGTCAATGACAAATATGCACGAGAAGCGTGCAATATAAAAATAGCGCGACATATGAAGAAGCCCAAACATGGCAGGGGCACGGACAAAGTGCGAAGACGTTAACGCTAGGCGGCCAGCATATACGCACAGGAAATACGCACTAGAAAAAGACAAAAATAATTAAATCTAAAAACAGGGTAAGTTTCAACGCCGAGGTAAGGCAATGCGAAGAAGAGCAGCGACGCCTAGGCTTTGCAATAGTCCTATAGGTACAGCTAAGGACGTATTTTGTGATCGCAGTTAGAAAGTACCGGCGACGTACGCCCCATGAAGCTGGCTAAATAAAATTCTCGCTCGAGCAGGCGCGTAGATAACTCTTTCCACTTTTCCTACCTCTGCAATGCAAAAAAAAAGGGCAGATTGTATAGTTTACGCGACACAAATATCCCGATAAACCTGCATTGGCTATGGCAGTGGCATTGACAGCTATATGACATCACAAATGTGGAAAACGCTTAGCTTTGACAGTTTAAATATTCACACCAGCTTAAGCCAGCGTAAATACAATATCGAATATTAGTGACAGTCAATATTGTTCAGGATTATGCTGGCATTATCAATATTGAAGAAAGCTATTAGCTGACAGTCTGGACAGCTTATGCCGGCGTATTTCAATGATGGAAAGCTATTGGCACTGACAGTCCAATGTTGACCAGCCTATGCCAACGTATTACCAATATTGGAAAACCATTAGTTTTGATAATCCCGTATTTTCAATGTGATTCCAATATTGGGAAACATATAATCATTGGGCCATTGTTGGGCCATTCTTTGCCACACTCGAAATCCATCTTATTTATTACGGTGTACTTGCCTGGGAGATATCATAGATCATTTATAGTGTCATATGTATTTTCTTTTTAATAGAGTGGATGTCAGATAAAATAAGTGAGTCAACTATATTTCGGATTATCTAAGGAGACAACAAACACAAAAAATGTTTTAATGATTCTCATTTATTTCACTAGTGACATCTACCGTGAATATATGGAATGTCAGCCTTTTCTCTCAGTTACAAATGAGACTAGTAATATTACTTTGATTTGTAACTGAAAAAAGATTGACGCTTGAGCTAGAGATCCAAGCATGTTTCGTGGAAACGTCAATGCAGTATATTAAATGGGTCAGATATTGACACGGTAATAAACTAAAGTTGTTCGAACAATTTCTAATGCCATAAATATTCAAAGGCAACAAGGTCTTCGAGATTCGGGTTACTGTGTGAATTTGTATCATTGTGCAACCATAAAATATGTTTCAGTAAGGCATCAAAGTTACCTAATAAAATTCTAGTATAGTCCAGCACTTTAAGGCAATTCAAAAAACAGTGATTAATAACATACGTTAAAACCAATCTTGCGTAATTATAAAAATCTTTTGATAGCTTATTTAATATGATATATAGTTTATCAAATCGGAATGTAAATCCCTCCCCAATAGCGAGCAAGATTAGAAACCTATATGAATTTATTTGAAAATGGAATCTAATTTCTTTAAAAGAAGTGCCAATGACTCTTTAATACTGTCCAACATTGGAAGCATATTTTAACTTGTTATCCAGTTTATCCAGTGGGGTACCAATAACTGCCCGATATTGGACAACACTGGAAGCACATTAGCACTTCATGGGAACTGGTACCCAATTTATCCGATGGGGTGCGAACGACTGCCCAATATTAGAGAACATTAGAAGGCTATTGCCACATCACTTGAAATAGCATCCAATTTATCTAATGTGGTGCCAATGACTAACCAATATTGGACAACATTGGCAGCCAATTGGTGCTTTATCTGAAATAATATCTAATTTATTTAATGGGGTGCCAATGACTGCCCCATATTAGACAACATTGAAAGCCCATTGGCACTTCGTTCGAAGTGGTATCCAGTTCAATCCATAGAGTGCTAATGAGCGCCCAATATTTGACAGCTAATTGGGTGTCCGTTGGCACTTTATTTTAAATTGTGTTCAATTTATCTAATGGCCAGTGCGGTGCCAATGAGAGCACAATATTGAAAAGATTGGAAGCCTATTCGAAATTCATTGGAAGGGGCATTCATTTATCCAATGAAGTGCCGATGACTGCCCAAATATTTGAAAACATTCGATGCCCATTGGCTCTTTAATCGAAATGGTGTCCGATTTTTCGAATGGTTTGCCAATGATAGCACAATATTGGAAAACATTGGAAGCCCATTCGCACTTTATCGGAAGTTGTATCCAATTTATCCAATGAGGTGCCTATAACTACCCAATATAAAATAACATTGCAATCTCATTGGAACGTCATTGGAAGTGGTATCCAATTTATCCGTTAGGGTTCCAATGACTGTCCAATATTGGGCGTCATTGGAAGCTCATTGGCACCACATTGGAAGTGGTCTCCAGTTCGTCCAATGGGATTTTAATGGATTGCCTATATCGATACTAGAGGGGATAAAGGGCCTTATTTTTCCAAGACATTTCCACTATTGGTTAGATAGAGCATACAATGGGCCGAAGATGGCCCTCCTTTTCCAAGATATACCCAATATTTACCGGCCTGTGCTGCCTGGGACCATTTAAAGATACTCACTCGCGGTGACCGCATCCGACATAACATCGAGTATACGTATGTTACATCCTTCAAGAGGGACCAGTTTTTAATGCAGAAGCGAACTACTTTATGATCGACAGGATGTATCACATGAAATTGAGGGGGATGAAATGGTGTAACCATATGTGTAAATCTCGAGAACGGTGTTTTTACACCCTTTAGAGCTGGAAAACTGTTTAGTGTGCAGCAACCGCGCGATGGTCGTTGGGAGAAAAGTTCACGCGTGGCGCCGTCTACTATGTCGAATGTACCGAATTTTTCGACGCGTGCTCACGGCTAACCGCATCGCAACGTACCGGTTTCTCCAGGGAAATAGGACAAGAAGTCACGTCTTCAAGCTGAATGTTCGGTGGAAACATCACGAACAAGAAAGAGAGAAGGACATTATCAGCATCTCTCCTTCTCGACTTCGCGGGAGAAAAGCTGCCAGTGTAACCCGCATTATGGCGACCAAGTAGAATTTATAGGGGATGATTCGCTGAGGTGGAATTTTAGTTGAGTTGGATATTTTTATTCAGAAATTTTCAGCACAAAAGACGAACACAAATAGAAGGAACACACCACAGCGCTCATATTCAACTGGTGTATAATCGCCGTGAAACGTTCGTGTTGATACCAACAATTCATATTTTCTAGATAGTAG
>JAZHYW010000682.1:0-26922 GCA_037355805.1 Ixodes ricinus | reverse complement strand
GCAATGCAGGGCTCGAAGGCGTTGCCTGTTACCTTGATGACATCATCGTCACTGGGAGAGATACTCCTGAACACCTCCGGAATCTTAAACAAGTGCTCCAGCGGCTAAGCAGAAATACGAGCTTCACGCTCAAGAGGGAAAAAATGCGCCCTTTTCTCAAGAAAAGGTCGAGTACCTTGGGCAAGTCGTCTCTGCCGATGGCTTCACGCCTTCCATGAAGAAGGTCTCAGACTATCCTGAATATGCCAGAGCCCAAGAACATCAGCCAGCTAAGATCTCTCCTCTGCATGGTGCAGCATTACAGCAAGTTCCTTCCGAACCTTGCTGACAAATGTGCTGCCGCTAAACAAGACTACTGAGAAGAGACACCGCCTGGCAACTGGAGCTCCAGTGCGTAGATGCGTTATAAAACATCAAACAACTGACGGCTACTGAAATCCCTAGTCCACTTCAACCTTGATCTGCCAATTTACCTGCGTGGCGGATGCATCGTCGGAAGGCGTGGACGCGGTGATCTACCACAAGATCAATGGCAAGGGACGTCCTATAGCACATGCTTCTAAGACACTGAGTTCGTCAGAGTGTGCTTATGCACAACTCGAGAAGGAAGCGCTTGCCATCATCTTTGGAGTCGGCGAATTTCACCAGTACCTTTAGGGACGCAAGTTTGTGCTCTATACTGACCATAAACCTCTGACATTCATCTTTGGCCCCATGAAGGGAATCCCCGTGACATCGAGCGAACAGACTCCAGCGTTGGGCCCTCATACTAATGATCTACAGCTACACAATTGAGTACGTGCCAACGGCAAAGTTCGAAATGCTGATGGACTTTCGCGTTTCGCACAAGGTCCCGACGAGGACTTCGACAAGAAAATGGCAAGCGGAGCTTTCACCATCTCCTGTGATACATAACGTGTCTTTGCAGCTTCACACCCAGAGTGTGTCTAAGTTACCAGTGAAGGCAAAGGACATCGCCACAAAACCTGCGTCAAATCCTGTCCTCTCCTGAGTACAGCGGTACATCAGTCGGGGCTGGCCAGAAAGGTAACGGACTCCGGCCTTACGCCATTCCATAGACAGAGATCGGAATTAACCATCCTCAAGCGGTTGCATCCTATGGAATTCGCAAACCATAGTTCCACGCAAGTTCTAGCACCATGTAATGGACCTTCTTCATGAAGGAGCCACACTTTAACACTCGAAGAGCCGCATGCGGCTCACGAGCTACAGCTTAGCCCTCTGGTCTATGGCAATGGAAGAACTGCGTTGAACATTGATCTGAAGTCTATGGCACATGCTCGCTCCGATGAATGCCTCTAAGCAGAAGTGACTCGAGAGCTACGATCAGTGTTGGCACGCTTTTCCCCGTTTGACCTCTGTGATCGATCGTCCGTTTGCACGAAGCATCATTATTTTTATGGACCACTGGCCCATGGATACGGCCATCAAGTTGTCCAGAGCCACACACTTGCAGTTATTGTTTAGAAACGCGACTTTTTGAATATCGGAACTTTGGATGTGGACCATTGCAGTGGACGAAAAATACATCCCATGTTCCTGCAGACAACTGGTACCTAGATGGCTGAAGCGACATTACTCTGAGACTTGACTCAATTAGTGGCACCAGCCGGCACGACCTCGACGGGCTAAAGTGGGGAGCGGGCAAGGGTTTGTGCTACGGTAATAATGCATTGCGGATCACACTGCAGCGTAATCCGTCATCTTTGGATCTAAGCACGTTTTGTTTGCCACGAACACCTCCTATATTTTTTATGTTCGGTGATACACTAATCGGTGGGGAAGGACAACGAAAGGGGTCTCTACCAGCGTGCCAGCATGGCGCTACTGGTAATGACGATCAGCGAAACTGCCCCGCAGCAGTTCATGTCATTCTACTGCTGCAGCCTAATAACCCGCAGTAGTGCGAGATAGAAAGCGCGTGGCTTGTAATCTAATAGTCGTACGCCCGCATCAGCCATCGCCGGTTCTCGTCGGGTGCAAGAGTACTCGGAAACCCTACGCAGGCAGCGAGCGCCAACAATGACTGTGGTTGGCGAAGCCCACCCAGCCACGCATGTGGCTGGCCCTATGCCTATGCAAGTGCCGTACTTTTACAACTAGCCGCCAAGATTGCGACGACGAACGGCGCGATGCGCCATCCCCTTCAACATCTTTGTTGCCACTTTAGCGCACTTAAAAGTGTATATGGCGTGGGACCCTAGATGCACCACTTGGAGACAACACGAGATAAGCCTAAGTTTCAAAATTTTTTTGATAAAATTCATTTTTCAATTTTGAGGTTTTCAGTTTTAGGAACTAATTATACACCCTTACACTAAATTTCATAACCATGCGCCAAATAGTTACGCTGATATAAAATATTTTCAACACATTGTGAGGCAGTAACAAAGTAAAGGAGTTCAATGTTTGAGTGCATTTTTTTCAGTTTCGCTTTTGCTGCAAATTTCATACGAAGGAATCTTTTGTTCGAAGGTAAAATTATTCTGATACCACAATCAAGATGTTTCTGAACTGAAATTTACTGGGGAATTGGGCTATCTACTTTGTTTTGTTTTAAGTTAAAGTCCTCATTGAGAAAAGACTATGTTTTCAAAAATTGACATAGGACAGATGTGCATCTCATATTTTGAGGTAATCACTCTTCCTGAAATATTTACATTTGAGTTATAAAAACTAGATAGCCCAAAGTTCCACATCCCCCACTTTATATTCAAGCAGTTAAAATGATGCTTAATAGCTTCATTTACATATCGTAGATTTCTTAACAAAGAATGACACATCTCCTTATGCCGGTATGTAAAGTTGTCGTAGGAAGCTGAAAGTCTGCACAGTACACCTACATCTGAAGTTAAATGTCCCCTGCAAATTTCATTCCAATCATATGAGTATTTCAGAAGTTCAACGTCTAGCCAGTGTCCCCCTTTAAAGGGACACTGAACCTAAAACAAAAATATATGTTTTTGGTACCTAATTAGGACAGGCATGTCTCAAAACTAATGTTCATCGAAAGAAAAAAATTTTGGCCCATTATTTATCCTACAATGCGAATTTTTCGATTTGCGGGCGAAACCGAAACTGTACCCCTCTGGGGCCAGTGGGATGATGATGATAGCTTTTGTACCCCGGGAGTGTGCTTTCCGAAAAAGGGGGATTGGCCAGCTAACTCGGACTGCTCACTGGAGGGGTGCAAAAGCTATCATCATCATCCTGTAGGACATTTCAGTTTCGCCCGCATATCGAAAAATTCGCATTGTAGGATAAATAATGGCCCAAAATTTTTTCTTTCGACGAACATTAGTTTTAAAACATGCTTGTCCTAATTAGGTATTAAAAAATTTGGGGTTCAGTGTCCCTTTAAGGGCTAGTTCCCTCACTATCATGTCCGCAGACAATCAAATGTCGACAGAAAACTCCCCATTGGTCGTGGCAAGTATGAATAAATAAAAACAAAGAGGGGTCAAGTATGAATAAATAGAAAGATAAAGAGGGGGCAGCCAGCGTGAATCAGCCTTCTTTGGCTTTATTAGATGGTGAGGTCCTGATCCCTTGTTATCATCTCTAGGCATCGTCCTCGAGCTCATCCTAGAATTCGTCCGAGAGGTCGTCCTAGGCGTCGTTCTCGAGGTCGTCCTAGACGTTGTCCTCGAGGTTGTCCTAGAAGTCGTCCTAGAGGTCGTCCTCTAGGCATCGTCCAAGAAGTCGTGCGAAAGGTTGTCCTCTAGGCATCTCCTAGAAGTCGTCCTTGGGGTCGTCCGAAAGGTAGTCCTAGGCGTCGTCCTAGAGTTCGTCCTCGGGGTCGTCGTAGAAGTCATCCTCGAGGTCGTCCTAGACGTCGTCCTTGAGGTCGTCTCTTGAAGTCGTCCTAGACGTCGTCCTCGAGGGCGTCCTTGAGGTCGTCCTCTAGGCATCATCCTAGACGTTGTAAAGATAACAGCTTCGCTGGTCCTCCATCTTCACATGAAGTGGAAGGGCTCTACAATTTTTGGTTTGAGAGATCCAACCTACATACTATCCGCGAGAAATGGTCGTTTATAACATTGTCAAAAGTTTTCCGAGCCAAGAAAAGACGTGCGACGCAGTAGCAGTTGCACGAACCAGTCTCGAGACTGGCCCATGGATTGCTTCATCCAGTGTTTCCTCAGAGTTGCCTTCCTCACTGCTCTTTTTCGGCCGTGCGCAGGACGAGATTCCCTGGGCCAAGTCTAGGACGCAGCTGTACTGGCGCCTGCGGCGCCGCTTGCTGCAAGGACCGTGCCAAGCGGGACATCTTGCAGGTGCGGCCCCAGCTGAGTGACGGCGAGATGGAAAGCATGCTGCGTCGCTGGTTCGTCGAGTCCCTCGGCGCCGTCAACGTGAGTTTCCCGCTTCGTCGCACCCCCTCTCGTTTCGTTCCGCCCGACCAGGAGCGACCCGTCTGCAAAGACGTGTCAGGTTTAGTTCGGCTCGCCTTTCCAGAACTGTTCTGCGCGTCCGACGTTGACGTTTGTCTTACAATACTCGTTGAGCAAGTCGGTGCACAACGCTCGGGAAACATGTGACGCTAGGGAGCGCTCGTGTGCGTCCCCTTCTTTGCGTCTCTCTCCGTTGGCACGTACGCGTTTCCCGAGCGTTGACGTCTGTCCCGTAGTCGTTCGGGCAGGACTGGAAGCTCGGGAGGCCGGACTTGTTGGCGCGCCTTTAGCGTGGGTTATGGTAGTGTCCAAAAACCGTGACTGAAAAAGGTGGCTGCGAGGAATTCTTCGTCACTTTTCCCGGAGCTCCGTTTTCTGCGGTGCGGGACGCAGCGGTCAAATGCCTGCCTCTGGAGCGCTGGAATGCACGCTGCTTGACAAAGAAGGCCAGTTACTTTTGACTGTCACTGCAACTGACGCTTGGGTCTCACTCTGCTTGCTCCACAAGAGTTTGTAGAATAAAACCACCGTTGCATAGGACACTCGGTCACATTTCCGTAACTTTAAATCCGGGCATTTTCGGGAACCCCGGGTCACGGGTACCGACTGCCCTCATTAGTGTTCCCTCTGCACTTGTTAGTGGTATTCCTATTGCCTTTTTCACTGTTCCCATTGGCTTCATCCTTATTTCCACTGCCCACATGAATGCTCCCTCCCTTTGCCCTCATCAGTGTTCTCCCATTGTCTTAATCATTGTTTCCATTACCTGACCACTTTTCCCGGTGTTCCCATTGCCCTCATTGATAAGGCCTTTTTAAAACCCCTTAAAACAGAATTGATGGTTGCCATTCCTTGTGCACGAAAGCGTATGATTGACGTTAAAGTTGATGCCAAACGCCAACACAACCATCGTATCCGATACACGCTCGGAGCATATGCCCGAACAGGGGCGGACCCCAGTAATTGGGGCAGCTGCTGGTCTATTCTCTTTTGGCCTCATCAGTGTTTTTATCAATCTTCTCATTGCTTGACCACTTTCTTCAATGTTCCTGCCATCATCGATGCTTTCATTGCCCTCATCAGTCTTCCTTTTGTCCTCTTCACCGTTTCCATCGCCTTCGGAGGGGAAGGGCAAACAAATGGGATTCTTCTGGTTTGCCGCGCAACAGCTGTGGGCCGTTCAGCTGAGCGGCTGTGGCCTCTTTCAGCAATACCTGTGGGAGAATGACCTGGCGGTGACCAACTGGCTGGAAGAGCAGCTCAGCCCCAAGGCACGCAGGTCCCTGGTGGTCGAGAACATCCAGTGCCTTCGCAGGGGCGCCGCCATCTCGCACATCAAGAGGTGAGCAGAGCTGCACCTACCGTATTTACTCGAATAATAGCCGCACTATTTATGTACAAGGCCCTTGCTTCTACTTTCCCGCAAAGCGCACATACAGCCAATCATCGCGTTGCACATAAATAACATGGCGAATAATTAGATTGAGAACACGATTCACCATACATATGCAATCTTCACAGTTGGTATCTTTGCGCGAAGACGTTATCTCTGTCCTGTAAACCGCTGGAGTCATGTTCTCGATCGCGGGGATTGGCAATCAGCGTGCTCCGCGGAAAAGCGAACCCCCTGGTTTTCTGCATAAACAGTACGGCTATTACTCGAGTAAATACGGTAACTTTGTATGTTGCAAATGCGTGGAGAAGAGACTTCCACATATAAGGGAAGCCACGAGTGTGTTGAAAAAGCACCAGCAACGCGGGGGTCAATTTGTACACGAGATTTGGCACACAGCTGCCGTGAAAGAGTGTTTTCAAGTTCAAGAGCAACAAATAAGCAGTGGCCCAAACTTGAGCTTTATATATAAAGATACCTAACGATTAGCAGCAAAAAGTCCTTGGGCACTGCTTAATGCAGATTTTTATGGGATCATCTGGTGAATGCTTGCCTAAAATACATCTTGTACTTACATTCCTGTATTGCAATACAATTTTTGAACTGTATTTTGTGTTTCTGTATCAAAATATGTTTTTGAATGTAATCTGGATGTCGCAGCAATATCAGGTGGATGTATCTCATTACGATTCTAAGCCATTCATTTATTTTGTGCACAGAAACGTCGACGTTGAAATTCTACTGAGAGTACTCGTTTGTTTGATAACAAATATCCCACAATTAATGTAGATAGTGTTCCTTTTGGTTCCTCGTATACACTGGCGGGTTCACCCAGCCAGTTCTTGAAGTACGCAGACATCTCGAATAGTTTTTTGGTGAAATGTATTTCATTGTCTGTTTATGTGCAAAACGTATTCCTGTATTTGTATTTCCAAATATTTTTTATATGTTGCAAATGTCACAGTACTTTTGTGTCACAGTACTTTTTTATAAATGTATTTCAGTTTCCGTATTTTAGGCGTGTTTGCCACATATCCCAGTTAATTGTCTCTTCACATACTTTTTAGGGTATTTCTGCCCAACCCTGCAGGCTCCATAATGTCGATGCAAGCTTGTGCATTGTAGTACGGTAGAATCAGCGGCAATATGAGCTTGTACAGCAGACTACCACCCAAAGAGGGTAAAATTCTGCATAGAGTGCCTCTAGCATGCCAAACTACTAACTACGTACCAACGACGAACCTGCCTGTGGCGACGCCGACATCGCCTGCGCGCTCGTCTCCAGCTCTGGCGAGATTTTTCTCAAAGAAGTGCGGGTTTCTAACGTGGTCTCGTGGTGCCTTGCAGCCTGCTTCAGGGCAACCCCGAAGTGATCATGGACTCTGCAGTGCACATAGTGCAACACCTGAGTTCCCAGCAGCGGTCCGACCTCATGGCCACCATCAAGACCCTCGAGAGCGGGGGCAGCGTGGGGCCGCCCGAGACGCCCGCGTCCACATCCGCGGACGAGGCGTCCTGACAGCTGGCCGCACCGGCGACGCGGACGAACGACAGCTGCCTCGCCGTGCCGCCCGGCATACGGGCGGGCGCCGCGGAAGACGCAAGAAGCGCAAGCCCTAGCGTCTGCGACGTTCCGCCATCGGGCGGAGTCGGCCCGTGCAGACGTCGCCCGGACCGCACGTCTCAAACTGTCGCAACTCTCGTCATTTTTCTGGAGAGACGACGCGGGCAGCTGTTTTCGTCTACTGCAAGTGTCTGTTTGCATGAATGTCTCCCTCGTCCGTCGGTGCTGCTGTCACGGTCTGCGAAGCGTTTGTTTGCGTCAAGATTGTCTGGTGGATGTTGTACATGGAACTCTTACTGGCGCCGCCGTTTTAAACTGTTTGCAACTCGTTCTTGTCAAAAGATTGAGGACATGTTTGCATCCGCTTTGACCGTCTGCCGGCATAGAAGTCCAACGTGGATGCTTCCATCTGCCGACCGTCTGTCGTTGTGTTAATCGTCTGCTTCGAACCTTCGCTTTCCTTCTGTTCAGAACTTTTCTTTCTTTTTTTCTTTTTGTTTTACATTTTGCCGTATCTTTGTTGTTTCTGTGTTTTACCGCTGTACTGGTGCCGTCGTGCACTGCAGATGCTCCAGTCTGCACTCACTTCTGTCGTCTGCTTTCTGTGTCCCCTGGAGCTCCCATTACCTGCGACATTTCTTCGGAGGTCTTTCCCTCCGCCGTCGTGATATGCTCAGGCCGACCTTATAGAATGGCGCTGCCTTCTGTTCAGAAGTGCTTCATCTCAGTTCGGGACAATGGTTGTTTTTATCTGTTGTCTACGTTTAGAAAGAAAGTGTTCCATTTCTTGGTGAGAAATGACTGGATGAGCAGATTCCCTAGCTTGCATTCCAGGTTGCAACTCGCGTAAAAAAGAATACCGTTCAACATCTTGATGTTACGAAGGTTTGCACGCTTGGGTCACGACATGTTCGAAGAAGCAGTCGTCTGCATTCCTTGCCTCCTCACGGTGCGCCAGCGTTTCGTTTGCGACTCGTTCGACAGTCAATGGCCACATGGTTTGTAAATAGCATAGGTGCGAAACACTGTACAAGTGACTCTTAGGTGGTCATCCATCACTGACTGTCCTGGAGTGTTTTCTTTTTTTCTTTGAAAACTAGGTTTTTTGTAACCTCGTTTATTTCCACATTATTTTTATCTCAAGATGTTTGTTGTACATACAACAAGGACATGATTAGTTTTAAAAGGCGAGTTATGTGTTGCCACAAAGCCGTTGTTGAAACGAGTCATTGAAACTAACATACCTACCGTTCTTGTCTTTCGCGGTTCACGAGCGTTTTTGTTTTTTCACAAGAGAGTGTCACGAGCTTGGACAAGCTATTGCCAAATGTTACGAAGTGTGCTTTGAATGCCGGAAGTATTGGAAACGTTTGCATGTGTTTGACTGGAGCGTAACTTGGCAATTCTTAGGGGGTCTTGCGCAGTAAATAATCACTACCTCTGGCATTTATCGATGGCTCATATTTTAGCTCGACCGATTTCTGTCTAAAACTTGGGTTTTGTAAGAATAAAGCTGGTGCTTGCCAAAAGCTTTTGTTCAATAGTATCTAGCTTTTTCTAGGGGCATTATGGTGACAGATAATATCACTGAAATATTTTATTGCCCGCCAAAAATTGAGGGGTTTCCCAGGTAACTGTATTTATTTTTATAAGCACCAGACTCGGAATGCATAAAAATTTTGTGCAAAACATTTGTTGTGCTGATTGTTGCTTTCTTGGTCGTTCTGTGTATATATATTTGGACTAACTGAAAAGGGCACTATTTTTATAGCATGCAAATAAAGCTAGTTTTACTTGATCCCCGTGCCTTTTGTTTTCCAAACCATCTCCCAAGTAAAAATTTAAAAACAAATAATTCATCTCCGCATGTAGGATGTATTGTGGCAAGGTAGCAGAAACATGTTCCACAGCATAAAAAGCCAGACGAACATGCTGCATCGGTGATGGAAATGCTGAGTCACTTATGCCAAATTGTGCCATGAACAAAAGTATGCTACACCTTGCGCCGAAATGGTAATTTTGCTAAGAACTGTGCCTAGATGGGCTTAAACAAAGCAAAATGATTGGGCTTTAGTATTTAGAAAAGTAGAACGAAAGGCAAATGGTACAAATATGTATTTCACAGGGTCTCTACTCGCACAATCGTTTGTTTCATCTTGGGTCAGAGCACAGTCGAAGGCTCAAACAAATACAACCCCAATGTGCACACTAAAAGCACAAGTCACTGGGCATTCCCTGCAGTTGATTGGCGTACAGAAAGATGACGATCGAATGCCATCGTGTCGGGCTTCTGATGCTGTTTGATTGGTCCCTCACAGCGTCGGCTGCGCTTTGACTCGAAATGAAACCAAGTAAGATTGCTCGTCAACCGCGCTGGCCCCGTCATTGTTTTAATGTTCAGACAGTGCCCGCGATATGAGTAGCTAAAATTCGCTTCAAAAACTTGCAAAATAGTGGGATGCCGGCCACCGTGATAAGACAGAACCGAGGCCTTCTACTATTGATGCGATCTCTAGATTATGATGTCTGCCAGATGCCTCCATGCCATGGCTACTTGCGCCACCCACGTCAACCTTCACCGCCTCACACCAGTCACCACTGCATGCGCGTCCAGCTTTACCACTTACCGGAGTGCTAGGAGCAGTGGCTGACATGGAGAGCGCCTGGGCTGGCGCGATTGATTCTAAAATTGTGTGCAGTAGTATTGCAGGTTGACCTTGTTTGGTTTTGACTAGGTTGACCTCTTATTTTAAGCTGTGCCGAGAAAGTGGAACAAAAGAAACTTGGGTCTATGGACGTTTGCCAGCAGCTGCGCTTCAAGAGCTAGTCTGGCCACCGTGGATGGAAAACGCTTTGTGTGGGCGCCAGTCTGGAAACCGTGGTCATGCCCCAGCAATGCTTGACTATCGGACAATCTTTCCACACCAGCAGCAAGGCAGTGGTGCCCAGAGGCCGTACTTGCAAACGTCTATATTTAAATAAATACCGTAGTCGAGGCAGTTCCCGGCACAGCACTTGATTGAAAGCGAGCTTTAACTCAACTCCGATTTGAAAGCTGCTGAAGTGTGTGGGAGTAGGCTTGGCGTCTCCTGATTCGAGACCGCCGCTGAACCCTTCGGTTACCACCACCCGTGACCATCCCACATAGGAGATCGCCGCCGCTGTTGAGAAAACCCTTTGGTTACTCTATCGGTACCTGTGTTTGTTGGTAGTTAGCAAAATCCCACAAGTGCAGTGCCACTTTTAAAGCACAACTGTAAAGGCCCGTTCACACACTTGCGACCTCTTGGAACCGGATGCCTTGGAACCTCTTAATCGCTCTTACGACGAGGGGACACACTGGCACCATCTATTGGGTAACAGTGCAAACCTGGCGGTCCGGCATATTTTCTATTTCTCTCACGCATTATCCTTTCTTCCTTGGCTCGAAAAGCTTTTGTCAACGTTATAAATGAGCCTTTCTTAAAGGTATTACGCACATTTGACCTCGGCAATCCTGCAAAACCTTAGCTCTTGTGAAATGCAGTTCCAGGGTCACCGCATAGATGGTGCCAGAGTGTCAGTGTGTTCTCTCGCCCTAAGAAATTTTAAGAGGTTTCAAGAGGTCTTGTCTCTCTCGGTCATACTCGGTTGCAAGGGTGTGAACGGGCCTTTAAGGGCCTTTCATACACTTGCGTTTGACTCCGACCGACTGAGACGAGACCAGTTTTTAAGCCTCTTGCAACAGCTCATGACCGGCTGCGCAGCAATGCAGCCGGTCGTAAGCCGTCGCAAGAGGCTTAAAAACCAATCTTTTCTCAGTCGATCGGAGTCAGGCGCAAGTGTGTGAACGGGCCCATAGTTTTCGTAATATTTGTGGATGGTTGTTTTTGCAGTTTATGATACTAGAATATTGAGCTTGGTAAGTTAAAAAAACTTGGGGGGAAGATATTTTTATTGATGGACGCTTTAGCAGATATGCTGGTTTTTATAGGCATTTTGAAGGAATAACACAGGCTAAATAAGCTACTGAGTGTAAAAGGGCAAGTGGGAGAGAGGAATTTATCTCAACTGAAGTGTTGCACTATATATATATCATCATCAACATCATTTATTAAACCTTGAAGGACCTTACGGGTATTACACAAGGTGGGGGTACTCACTGAAAAAACATGATATAAAGGAACAAATAAAAAGTGGGTTGCATGCTGGAGAACATTGTTATATAAAGCAACAAAAACAGGAAAAAAATAAATGCTCAAAACATCTTTAAGGAAAAACAGCTGATTAAACAGAAAAATACATAAATAAAACATTTCTATAAACACGAAATGACTTTGCTATTAGTGCAACTGCAGATGGATATGGTCAGTTGGGATATGAATGTGTTATGATCTGTCTGGGTCACGATACTGTTAGGCAGGCTATTCCAGTCTGTTATTGTTAATGGCAAGGTGGAGTTAAGAAACGAAACTGACGAGGGAAAATTGGACGAACTTTACAGACGTTATCAATGCGAGGAAATATGCGAGTGGCTGGGAATAAGAGTGAAGTCCTGGTTATGATAGTAAATCTTGTGAAAAAGAGGCAGGTGTGATGATTTTCTTCTAGATGAGAACAATTATGTATATATATATATATATTTTTTTTTTTTAATTCTTTGTGAATAGGATTTACTCTGACTTGAACTTAATTTCTAAAAAGAAGGCTGTGTTCCATTTCAATGCAATCACTTTTTTATTTCCATGTGATATGAGCAAACATGGATGTTGACATCTGTTCCAAAAGCAATGGCGGCTGCTCAAAACCTATAGTAGTTTGCCTGCTACGAAACCTGCTACAAAAGGTCAAATGCCGCTTCCATCACTGCTGCATGTTTAACTTCACCGTTGCTGTGCCAAAACGTGCCTAATTTCATCAAATTATAGTCAAACACTACGTTCAAATACTTTAGAGTGTACTCGGACTCCAGGAAGTGTACAGTGGGCTTGCAATAATTCAGATTTGGATATTTCATACTTCTGGTTAATTCAACCAAATTTTAAAATTTTTGTTGTTCCGCTATGTTTTAGAGCGCAGCTCTTGAGCGCCCGTTTCCGTGTTTCGCGGCGTCGGCATAACCGTGCTAAATTTAGCGGGAAAATCGACACCAATTCAATTCCCGCTAAATTTAGCGGGAATTGAGTTGGTGTTGAGGTCACGTGAGCGTCAATTTTCCCACTAAATCTAGCTGAGAAACTGAATTTGTTCGTAGGTGACTTGACACCAAGTCATATGTGACGTCATTTACCCCGCTAAATTTAGCGGGGAAACTGAATTGGTGGAGGGGAGGAGGGGCATAGCCTCCCCTCCATACCCTCCTCTCCTCCTCCTCAAGAGCCGCGCTCTAATTCGGCATTACAGAGATTTGTAAACGTCTCATCTTTTAGTGCGCAGCTCTTAGGCGCCCGTTTCCGGGTTGAGCGGCGTCGCTGTCACCGCCACCATAACCGCGCATGTTGCATTATGGGAATAATGCAACCGGGCATACTTGCGGCTTGCATATTATTGGAAAAGTTTGGCACTAAATTTAGCAGCAAGATTTCTCCGCTAAGTTTAGCTGGTAAAGTTTCCCCGCTAAGTTTAGCTGGTAAAGTTTCGCCACGCTAAATTTAGCAGGGCCAAGTTCAGTTTCCCATGCTGACTTTAGCGGAAAATGTTGCTAAATTTCCCCGCAAAATTTAGAGGGAAACTTTTCCGCTAAATGGGAGGGCAGCAGGTGAGGAGGAGGGGCACACTCCCTCCTGCTCAAGATCTGCGTTCTAATTCGTCATTACGGAGAATTGTAAACGTCTTTAATTGTTAATGTATTCATAAGCTGCTTAATTTGAAATGGCATTTAGACTACTTCCAAATCCATAGATCCCTGCATGGAGCCAGAGTTGCGCGTTCATCCCTGTAGCGCCGGCTTTCCTGCACGGCATTCAGAGTCTGCTCCTCACGTGACTGAATTCGGCGAATAGCGGCGCCGCACAATCAAAGCGCGCAGCACGCTCAAAAGCAGGGGAACGTCACGGCGGGGTATGCGCAACGTCTACTTCCCTGCACGGCATTTGAGTCAGCTCCTCACATGATCGGATCTCGGCAAACAGCAGCGCGGCGAAGCGTGGAAAACAGATGCGCAACTCTGGCTCCCATAGGGAGCCTATGCAAGAACTCTAATGCAACATTACTTGCACTGCCCTCTGGGAACTAGTTGGCCAGGGAGGAGAATGGCATTGTTTCAGTTTCGATCGACACGTCGACAAGAGATCGTACAAAGAGACGTGTGTATGAATGTGCTTGTTTTCGTACATGCTTGAACAAAGGTAAAGGTTCGGCAGCTCTAGCGGCTTGGTCAAGAAGCGACATAAACGGCAATTAAGAACTCTAGTCATAAATTTAATGAACAGAATCCCGACGTTTAGGCCACATGTCTCCTGGTCTCGTGCTCATAGTTCGTGGTTTCTAAACTAACCTAAATGGCCAGACCTCGAAGCTTTACCGCGAGCCCGAACCATACGTAAAGTTTGTCTTAACACATATGCTTGTTGTATTTTTGTTATCGAGCCTATCTGTTAGCGTTTCGAGGTATGTGGGCGAGCCAGTTAATGGGAATCTCGACGCTGCAAAGCTCGGGGATCTTGCCTGGGTACAGGTCAACACGCTGCAACAACCAAAAAATCAGTTGTTATGTTATCCCTACGGTGACTTGAAGGTGAAAGCCCAAGCGCCGATGTAAACGTGACAGCGAACCTCGGAAGACAGCACGCTCTCTGACGACGCACTTTTAGCGCCGTTTCATTGCATGGTACCTTTCGTTTTAGTACCTTTCGTGTCGCCGACCTGTTTTTGCTCAAGGACTTTGAAGGTCGACTGAACTATGAGACGTATAAGGTTTTCGCCTTAATAAGTATATGCATAGAGCCAGGGCTGGCTCTACGCATATAAAATATGCGTAAAGCATATCAAAAAAAAAAAAAATGGCGGGGGGGGGGGGGGGGGGGGCGCTGCGGCCAGAGTTTGCTTTGGGCGCTTGATGTTGTAGGGCCTGCCCTCCGTACACCGAGCTCGCAGCTTTACCTTTGCTGATCAGAAAGTTTGTTACTTGTTTTAGACGTCCATTGACAAAATATAGCTTTTTGCAAATAGTCTTTTTTTTTTTAATATGCCTGAGCACGCGAGGTAAAATTCGGAGGGGCGAATGCGACAACACTGGCAGCATATTACCATGAGTATGAACTAGGGGTGTCGCGAACCGGCCGAGGTTCGAGTTCGACCAGGTTCGACTTTTTCGAACTTTTAGTGGAAAATTCGACGAACCTTGTATTGAGGTTCGACTCGTGTGCGCATGCGCGACAGGCTGGCCAGTTGGCTTCGGATTGGATGGTGATGGCTAAGGGGCGAATTAAGGGTCGCGTTGATTGGTTATTTCAGTTAATACAGTTCAAAAACAAATAATTTATTAACTTCTTCAGTGATTAGAATTGGTTTCTTTTAATTGCAACTGTCTATAAAATAAAATAACAATTTTCATAAAAAAAGTTTGCTAAACTTAGACATGCTTGTATCAAGGTCTGGCCACACTGTCCACAAAGTCGAACCGGTCGAATCTGGTGAAAAGTTCGAAGGTTCATCGAACCGGTTCGACACAGTCGAACCCCAAAAGTTCGACCTAAAAATCTGGTTCGACAAAAGTTCGCGACACCCCTAGTATGAACAAACAAGCTCAAAAAAGAAGAAATCAGCAAAGCAGCGCTCGTCTTAGTTTAAAGGGGCCCTGCAACAACTTTTTGACTGGTTTTTAATTTGCACTGAACCTAAGCGCACTGAACGTAGTAACTTAATGAAACTTTTCTTTTCCCGAAATTCGCTTTATCTTAAAAGTTATAGGCAAATTAGAATTACAAAAACAAGCAAAAAATAACCGCCTTCATGACGTCGTAGGTCCAGCGCAAAGAGAGTGCGAAGGCTATGAATGATGTGGTGCTGTACAGGCGGAACAGCGCACCAGCAAAACAGTTACTCCAGTCCACGCACACAAAAGAAAGACAAACTTACGCAGCGCTGGCTCACTCTTTGGTATATTTACACTTTCGTCTTCGTCTTCTTTTGGTATTATGGTCTAGGGCCATGGAGAATAATTGGGTCTTTTTCTTCAAAAGGATGCAAAACAGTAAACCAAAGACTGAAACTAAAACTAATGTTAAAATAAATAAAATTAGCACTCAGTTGCGAGCGGCCGGCCGCGCCAGTTGCGCCGAGATGGCCGAGCCAGCCGAGCGCCAGCAAGAGTTGCTGATGATGATGTTGTTGCTCGCGCCTAGCGGGTCGGAACTGAGCGCCACCTAGTGGCGTTTGGCTACAATACGATGGCAGACCGGCCGCAATGGGAGAGCGAGCCACCTGACAGGCATCTTAGTACAGGAGGCGTTTGGTCCTGGCTTGAGTGGCCGTGAACTAGAGGAGGGGTAGTGAGCTCATCCGCGCGCTCACGGCTGCCGCACTCCGTGTCGACGGCTCGAGAGGGCGCCACTAAACCGTGTGTTGCAGAGCCGTTTATACTGAGAGAGTTTGGCCGATGGGCGGAGCTTGTTGGCCGCTAGAACAAGCGGATTTCGCGGTAACACAATATGGCGTTACTTCTTTGTCTTGTTCATTCCTGAGAAATCGCGTAGAGTTCCTATGAGTCAGAGCCACAATATGGCGGACGGAAGTAGTCATCCCCCGGTTGTCAGACTACGCTGCTGTGGTTGCCAGGCTGTCAAAATCTCCTTAAGAAGGCCAAACTCTCTCAGTATAAACGGCTCTGGTGTGTTGGATAGGCTGTATGAAGCGGGCGGCCAGGGCGGCTCGCATTGCATTTGCTGCGCGATTAAAGACTATTTCGGCATAACACTTCATTGGCCACAAACGACAGCAAACACGGGGTAAAGATCAGTACAGAACGGGAGCCACTTCGCGCTGCCATACCGCCAAATGGCCTTTCTACGCTCCGGGACCTTTCTACGCTCGCCGTTCGCTCGGCGCCTCATCCCACTAGCCCTTTCTAGTATGCGCCGTTTTTTCCGCCGCTTGGTGGCGGGTATGTCGACGGGTCATTTCTTGTTTCCGTACTTTATAAACTGCATTTGTTTCTTTTCTGATCTAAAATACTGAACAAAAACTACTTTCATACATAATTGAAACGGTTCGCGACACTTATATTTTCTATCTCGACTTAAAAAAAGCTTTTAGCGGCTCTGACCAGTAGTAAGGCCAGGACCTAAGACGTCACATTTTGCGCGCTTTCGGTACCGCGGGTCGCCCCGTCGGTGGAGGAGGTTTCCGCGTCGTCCGGTTAAAATATGACGCACTGATATTTAGTTACTCTCTCCGTGCCCGCTGGCTTGCCCGAACCCTAAGAGACGTGGAAACCGCAAAAAAGGTAGACGCTTAGATATGATTGCAGGGCCCCTTTAAGAGCATGGGCGAGAAACACAGGATGTAGGAGATTGCGTTCTTTGGTAGTATGCAGTGAATTCAGCTCTTGTGTACATTTTAAAGGGAAAGTATTTGTCAGGTATTTTTTTACAGATGATTTATGTCCTATAACCGCTACTATTGTTTGACTTTCAGTCACTGCCATCATGTCAGTCAGTATGTCATCATACTGTGTCATCATTTCAGTCACTATATCATCATATGAATATAATTTTTTTCTGCTCACAAGGTTTGTATGTCCCACAATACAAGTCAACATTGTATGTATAAACCATTTGTAATGCTATAACCTTTATGCGCATGTAAAGAATTATTTTGGCCCCACTATGTCCCATTATTAGAATTCATTTTTTCAATAAGAAGGCAGGAGCAGGGTGGAAAAAATCACCTAAACAATTTACGGAACTGTTACTAAACATGCTGTTTGACAAAACATGCGAGCACGACCCAGCGGTTTACTCTAAATTACTCTAAATTATTCAAGGCCCAGTAGATTATGCCGGGAAGTTTTATATCTATACGAGTATTTTTGTCGCGTTAAGCTATCATCGGAATTTTCTCGTTTAAAAAAACCGGAACCGCCACGGGGGAAAGGCAATCAGTGCCAGTGCTAATCATGTTGTATTACACCTGAGCAGTGGCGTACCAACTTGTTTTTGAGTGGGGGCAAACAACCCCCCCCCCCCCCGGGTCGCATATTTTTACTAGTGATGGGCCGAACTTTTGCCGAATCGAAAATTCGGCGCCGAATCTTGGGATTCGGCGCAGCCGAACTTTTCTGAAGATGCGGCAGAGATTCGTCAAAAATACACTGTTACCAGACTTAACGTTGATATTTAGTTTTTTTTTTTCTGACAAACAAAGGTTTTATATTTTTTTCTTAACTTAAATACAACATGTAGTGCTATATTGATAGAGTTATAACTAAAAATGTGATATTCTACAAGATAATTGTATCGGTGTCGGTTTTGTGTGCTTACTGGCAATACTAGAGTCTGCTTGCAGAAAGTGGCGTGACACCGAGGTTGAGTAGCCGGCGCAGTCACGAATCACGTTACGAGAGTTTTGGTTTTGAGGCTTCATCAACGCACGCCTGCAAGTGGGTTTACATTGTTAGAATAAAAGCAATGGACCTTTTCCACATACCGACGGCACAAGGCGGTGGCTGCACGAACTAAAAATTGAGGAAGTGACCTACCTGCGCTACCAATCGATAATGGGAGCTACGCTACCAGTTTCTTCGCTCTCTGAGCTGCGGCGCGTGCCCAACGCGACTTTAAAGAGGGGCATCCGTGGCGTCCTCCTATACGTCGTGTTTTTTTTTCCGTACACTTTTTTTTGTGTGACACAATTATATATATATATATATATGCTGCAATTACGTGCTCTACTCGCTGATCCACAGCCTCCTTCCGAATTTCCTCGATTTTTCGTGCCGACTTCCGCCGCTTGGCATCGGGTGCTCGCGCTTACGGAAGACGTTTCTCGAAAAAGGTCTATTACTGCGTTGTTACTCTCTCTGGGAGTCACCATTTCGTGCGCGAAAACGAATGCAATAGTCGCTGAGCCTTCACCAGAAGATATAACATAATTGTAAAGATTGCCGCCCGCAGGGCCGAGAAAGCAACGCTCGGTCATGGACTTCTAGGAGGTTCGCGTTCATTCTTGCACCGGACGCAACCTTCGTCCTGCTTTCTTGTTCTCGAAAGTGCCAGTTCATCCTCGCCCCGAGCGCGCGACGCTCGAACCTTCTTTGCCGAACTTTCGAGATAGTGACGCACTGTAGATAACCAGCTGCCCGCGACCTTGTCGAGTCAGTCGCGCTCTCGCTCTCTGTTACGCCGCCGAATCACCACCCGCTTTTCTGCTGCCTCGACGCTCGTTCTTTATTTTTCGTTTCGCACAAGTTCGCCTAATATACCTTTTTTTTCAGTTCACTGTTCGTCTTCTCGTCACCTTCATTCGTGACAATATGTATGTTTTTCGATTTGAGTCACTTGACGTCAGGTTCGCATGAAAGTGTGCATTCCATATTCGCAACGTGCCTTTTTTAACCTTTAAGATTCCGGTTTCTGATGTTAGGACATACACACGTACGTTTAGGAAGATGGGAACAATTAGAAATGCCGGATGTGCAACGTCGAGCATGATAGTTCTGTGTTTAGTTTTATGCAGATGCATGAAAATCGCGAAATAACGCTAACTAAAAAGCAATATTATGCTGTTCTGACACAAACTACATGTGAGCCGAAAACAAGATTGTTATAAAAATAATAATAATAAAATAACTTTATTTGCATATACTGAAAGAGGCCCATGTGGTGGTGTGCGGGGCTAGGCAGATAGGTGAAAAACATACGCAGAGGGCCTGCCAGCTCGCCACCACATGTGAAAAAACAAAACAGACATATATATGTACAATATATGCACTACAGAAAGTACATAAAAAGGAAAGAAAAAAGTGGGAAAACATGTATCCATTATGACGAGGATGCCAGCTGCATCCCACACATCCTGGCCATCTCTCGTGACTTTGCCCCGTTTAACGGCATTGGGCTGCGCACACAGAGCGTAGTTATCAGTTGTCAGTCAATGTTTCAACTACCTCGTGTCATCAATGGAAAGGTCAAATTAAAATCACGTTATTTAGAATGTACGGCATCATTTGTGACTTGCGCAGTGGACTGCGTAAATTACTGGACGATCTTCTGTTCTTGATGCAGAAAATATTGAAGAGAACCACACTCGCAAAGGTTCACAAATGCACAGTTACCATGTTGCCTACTTCGCACCTCGCCGTAACCGCTGGTTGTACTAAACTGTACGATGGTAACCGCACGAATGCGCGGCGTCCATTTGCGATCCATGGCACCGTCGCGTTTGCGCACGTGGGCAGTCATTTGCCGAATTTTGGCCAAATCTCTGCCGAACTTTCCTTAAAAATTTCGGCATGTGCCGAACTTCTCGAATCCGAAGTTCGGCAGATTCGGACCATCACTAATTTTTACGGCGCAGGCGTTAGACCCCCGAGCAACGACGCTCACGCCGGATTGGTGTCTCGGCAACGCGCGGGAACTTAAATTTCGCATTCGGACAGCGCGTGTATCACGCGAAGCGCGTTAATCCACACCCCGCCTGCGTTCACGACGCTTCGCGGCGACAGTATGCGGCTGCTAATTATAAAACTATTAACCCACTTAGCCCGCCCCTCGTGCCAATCAGATTGACGGAGTGAAGGAATGTGACAAATCTGTGCTGACGAGCACTCTGATGATATGTTGTCGTGTGCCTCTCTCCAACATGCATATTGACTCACCGAGACTGTAGCCTTCGTTGCTTGCCAAATTGTGATGGAACGAATTACAGTAGTTACTACTCTAATTGCCTAAGGCCTTCATACTTTGGGCATTTGTTCGACAAGAATGTTATGTCCGCCATCACTGTGAACTCGGCTGAGCGCCTATTAGACTCGAATGCTGCATTAGCGTTCGACGTGAACTGGGCTTTGCATCGAAAAAAAATGGCAACAGTTGTGTTGCTTGATGGGGTTTTGCAAAGGGTCTATTGTGTCATATGTATTGAAAGTGTCCTGCTATATAACAATGCAAGAACACATACCATTAAACTAGATGCTCAGAGGTGTGTTTGTTTTTTGCAATTAACAAGTTACAGCAGTGTGCTTCAATGTTATTAGCATGTGCGTAGTTTTAAGTATCCTCTCTGCAGTGCCTACAAAGGCCCCTGGAGAGAATAAATTAATAAATAACATTTTCACATCACTGGAGTTGGTTTTCGGATGCGCCATATGTTCAGGAGAAGTGGAACGAGTGCAGCCCAATGCAACCAGTCTGGCATGTCCCATTAATTAATATTGAGGGGTCAGAGATGCGAGTGTACTCAAAAGTTCCAACATGTGCGGTGAACAGAATTCTTTGTGTAGAGACTCTGAAGGCATAAAGGCGGGCGGAAATATGTTTATTAGGTTAGTGTATCAAATATGTTGATTTCCACTTGATTACGTAACTATTGGTTCTTTGCAAACGGTTCCATAACGAGTTCTTTCTGCGACAGTCTCGTGTCAGGCGTTCAGTCATAGTACCTGTGCTGCTTGTTGTCGGATGACGCTCCTGGCACGTCGGTGTTCAGTTTGGTCGAGTGGCAACTTCTACTGACCGATGCCGTCTTGCAATCATACGTCGTGTGCGGCCACTGACATCTGATGCACTGAAGCTGCAGTGCTGGCTTCTAATCTGCAAAGTTTCCTGGTAGTTTTCTGCATCAATGCAGCAAGCTCGGGCATGTATGAATGCTTCGGCGTTGGGGTGTCTCGTTGAATCGGCATTGAATAGTAACGGGTAGCCGATGATGGTCGTCGTGACTTTGTGGCATAAGTCGCCCTCGGATCGTCAGATGCCGCTTCGCTCGAAGAAGACTCCAGATGAATAGCCTGTCGAACTTGTTCCGAAACAATCTCGGCAATCAAAATAAAAGCCGGGCAACTGATGGCAGGAAGTAGCTTCCTGATCTCCGCCTGGACAACGTCGAGGATGTCAAGGATGCCTGGGAGGCTGGCGTCGAAGTCGCAGCTGGACGACTCGAGTGTCGAGAAGCTGGGGAGTTGTTGATAGTGACAGGCTCGGGCCTGCAGTGTACATTCAATGTTGGAAGCCGCGGTGATGTGAACCCTTCGACTGTTGTCGTGGAGTTGCGGACAAGGCTGCCGGAGGTGTTGTACCTCACATGAGGGACATGGGATTTTTAGCTTCTTGTCTTCTATAGAATCAGGGTTGGCGTGGGTGCTCGATCAAGCCCAAAACATCTTCCACGAAGGCGGTGACGCTCTCGTTGGGGCCGCATCCTGGACAGAATCAGGAATTCGGCTCTCCCGGCCAATGAACGTGCACTTCAGCTCGAACTTGCAAACTTCCTACGACGTTAAGGAGGATTCGTTGTTCTCAAAACAGTGCCTGGCAGTTTCTTCCACGAGAAGTATAGCTTCTGCAGGAGCTGGTTGTCCATCTACCTACTGTGGCGGGCGACACGGTCATATATTTCAATCCAGCCCTCGACGTCTTCATACACTTTGCGTGAAAGGGCATCAGAGTGCGAGGTGCGACGGGCATGCATACGATGATGGGAGCGGACGTGGTTCGTTGTTACAGGTTTGCCATTGTTGGCTTAGTCAGCTTCGGTTTTTCTGGCAAAAGACCGAATTCCGGTGGTTCCTGCTGGTAGCAGCGACTTGCTCGGATTTCAGGTTCTTCGTGGTGCATTTCCAAGGTTCGTCCTTGCGGTACTCGCTCGTCTTGCGGTTTTTCTGCCGGGCTTGGGATAGGGCTTAGTTTACGGCTCGCCGGGCGTTTAGGACGCGGGATAATCCGCTACCCGTGTCTTAATTGTTATCGGGCAACTCGGCTGAGGAGCCGCCAGGGCCCACACAGAGTGAAGGGCTATGGGTAAAGTGTGCAGCACCTCCACCAGAACATACGATGACAGCTGAGCATGGCCTGGAACTTTCCAGAATAGTAAATATTGATAGAAAATAGGACTGGAGCAAGCATCTGTGACAATATAACAAAACAGACAGAAGAGAGTCTATCCTGACCACTAAAAAGCTGCATTGTTTTAGAGGCATTCTGTTCGAATAAATCCTCTCCTTCGGGGTTTGGCGACTGCCGTGGACGAACTGAACTGAAATGGATGTGGAGCCACTTTTCTGGTAATGAGCCGCTGCAGACTGTCGTCGCAAAGCGACGTGAACGGGTGGACTGGGTAGGTAACACGCGCGATGAAATGTCCATACAGCTTGCAATTCGCGTACCGAGTGTTGATGAAACTTGTGTCGACGAAACGTGCGACAGACAAGCGGAATCAATACCAACCGCAACACCTGTGCTCCGTGAAAGTGCACGTCTACGCCATAACAATTTAGGAAGCAGCATAGCATCACCTAAGGCACGGCACAGGAACTACCAACTTGAAGCACTTGAAGGCAGCTCTCCAGTGCGCCGCACAACCAAAGTGAGCCTTCGGTCATTTGAACGAAGCGGCACCAGGATTGCACACTGCCAAGCACGACTCACGCAATTTCCGTCGCTAAACTGCGTATCCAAACATATTGCACACGCTTCACTGCAGACCTCGAAGATTCCGATGGTCAACGAGAGCACAGAAACGTCGCCTTAAAATTTACTTGCGGTATCCGAATCAATCCGAGGTCCGAGCAACGTAGGGCCGATTGTCTCTTTCGTGGCAATATCCCCGTCGGTCACCAGCGAAATGCACACCGTTCCTCCTTCTGTTCACGTTATACCTACGTCCGACACCACGCTGAACTCTGAAGTCGCTTTCGACCGGCCTCATATGACGGCTTCCGCGTCTGAAATCAACTCGCCGACACGAACGACAACAAACAACGCATCCGACAAGCTCCGGCCCAGCTGGGACCAGCCGCTGCCTGGGCGCTGCCATCTTTCCTGTGACGTCACGTATTTGGTTTGGTCATGTGACGAGTGGTCAAATTTGCGTGGTCCAAACCAAAGCTTCTTTTTGCGCGTGTAGGTCGGGCGGCTTGCGGATGTGACGTATTTCAATCAATCAATCAATCAATCAATTTTATTTCCTCTCCATCTGAGAGGGGAAGGCAGGGAAAAAAAGCAGCATGTCGCTACTTGACGAAGCCCCCGCCTCCCCTTTACATCCGCAGAAGAAACACAACATATGGGTGAAAGAACAATGTAACATATATAAAGACAGGTAATCTAGCGCTTACACAGGACAGGGGTGTCAATTATATACACAGGACAGTGGTGTCAATTATATACAGTGCGAAGGGTTAAACAAGGTAAACATAATACAGAGTAGCACACGCTTGCTCAGAGAGTTTAGTAATGAGCACACTACAATGCACATTGACTTTCAAAAATATATACGCAACTGCCTCTGCACCTTCAAAACATGATAACACCTATTCAATAGATCACTCAAATAGGTCACGAATTTCCTTTCTGCTTGTGTTTGCCACAGAAATTCCCTTTGCTTCAAGGTTGTTTAAAATTCTTGGGAGAGTAAAAGCCAGTCTCTGGTCACCATAAGTGGTTCTGGAGCGCGGTGCGGCCCAGTTTCGAGAATGACGAGTGCTGTATGCTGAGTCCCGCGACTCCAAACCTGAGACTGAATTAAACACACTAACAGGGTTGTTTAATGATCTTTTATACGACATCAAAAGCTTGTAACTATAGTAATTCGTGATTTTTAACGTGTCAAGCTTTTTAAACAAAGATTTCGTGGAGTGATCATACGCTACATTACATATTATTCGTATTGCCCTCTTTTGCATTTTAAAAAGTTTCTGAACGTTCGTTTTCGTAGTGGTACCCCAAACCAGGAAACAATAATCGAAATATGAGCAGAACAGGGCGTGATATATAAGCAGCATTATCGAGGATGGCAAGATATTACGGTGTTTATATAAAACGCCTACAACCTTTGAGAGTTTTATGGTTGTGTCCTGCACTGTCTCATCCCACAGCATATGTTCATTAAAAGTTACGCCAAGCACCTTAGCATTTTTTACAATTTCCACATCTCGTGAGGCAAAAGAGAGCCCTCCCGGCAGGCTGCTGGTGCAGCTTGTATTTTTTGCGCGGAAAATAATTGCCTTAGTTTTTGCAACATTTATTGTTAATGAATTTTCGGTGGTCCAAACGTTTAGACCCTGCAAGAATTGATTAGCTCTTCCTATTATGACGTCAGTGCTAGTTCCAGAGAAAAACAAACTTGTATCATCTGCGTATATTATGTAGTTGACGCTATTATCTAAGTTCACTATGTCATTTATAAAAAGATTGAAGAGAAGGGGCCCGAGAATACTCCCTTGCGGTACACCTGCCTTTATTTGGCGCATGTTTGAACGCTCCCCGTCAATTTCAACATACTGAAAACGGTCTTGCAAATAGCTTTCGATTAGGTTCAGGGCAACACCCCTGATGCCACAAAGGTCCAGTTTCTGCAGTAAAGTTTTATGGTTAAGGCGATCGAATGCCTTCGAAAAATCGATAAATATGCCTAATGTTAGCAGTTTGTTTTCGATGTTTGTAAGTATCATTTCTTTCTGTTTTAGTAGCGCCAACTCTGTCGAGTACCCCTTTCGGAAACCGAACTGACAAGGGGTAATAATTGAGTGTTTTTCACAGAAAGCATATAGTCTCATGTGCATAATTTTTTCTAGTCCTTTAGAGAATACCGGCAGTACAGACACAGGCCTGTAATTACCCACGTTGTTCTTATCCCCTGCCTTGTAGAGGACTGAAACCTTGGCCACTTGCATTCTTTTAGGAAATACCCCATCCTGAAGGGCGAGGTTATAAATGTGGGTCAAACAAGGGACGATAGAATGAATTACACGCTTTACAGGCCCGACCTGAATGCCATGCACGTCGTTACTTTTACTGTTTTTAAAATTGTTAAATACTGATATCAATTCATTGTCGTTAGTTGGCAGAAGAAAAACACTCTCCGAAATTTTATAGACTAGGTCACAAGCATTGACAGAGTGAACGCTATCAACTAAGTCCACGAAATGATTATTGAATCTGTCAGCCAACGCGGCGCCAGTTATGCACTCCCCGTTTACAGTAATCGTTTTAATTGAGTGACTACGAGAGTGAGGTTTTACCAACATGTTCAATTTTTTCCACATGACATCCGTTCTAGGTTCACCCTGAAACATATCGTAATGGTATGCACGCTTTGATTTACGAAGAGCGCTAGTCACCATGTTCCTTTGAATTTTAAATTCGCGGAGGACGCCCAAATCTCTAGTGTGCAGAAATTTATCATAGAGCGCATTCTTTCGATTCATCATTCTAATTATCTCCGAAGTAACCCACGGCTTGCGTGATTTCTTATGCACTCGACACTTCTTGTAGGGAAAGCAGCGGTTATAGATATTTGTAAACGTTTCAAGAAAGAGATCATATGCCTGGTCAGCTGAGTCACAGGAAAGAACCGCGCTCCAGTTTGTAAGTTGTATTTCCTCTTCAAAATAGTTGAGTCTTCTTAAGCTTATATCTCGGTGAAAAGTGTAATTTGTATTCGAGGACGTTTTTGATATATTTTTTAGATCGGCAAACAAATAAATTGGCAGGTGGTCACTGATTGTGGCCCCAATAACACCAGCAGTTAGGCGAGAATCATCAATATTTGTTATGAACAAGTCTAGAAGCGTTGCATTCGTATGATTTGCCCGAGTTGGTTGGGATATTGGACAAAAGAAACCGTAGGAATTACACAGTGACAAAAATTGCAATTGTCGCGGAGATGACGTCATCATATCAATATTAAAATCTCCGCCCAAGTAGAAAGCGACATTGTTTTCACCAATGAACATAAAGAGTTTTTCGACGTGACGACGTGACGTCGCGCCGGTTCTTTGCTTCTTCCGGGCGCGCACAAAAAAAGTTGGTCGATCTTAACTTATTCCTGAAAGCGCACGAAGACGCGTTGTGACGTAGTCGGACGCTCCTCTCTCCCGGCCAATCGGTGGAGGGCAAGCTAGTTCCGGCTCCGCGTTTCTTCGCCGTCTGGCCGGCGAGTCTGCGTGCGCGCGTGCGCGTTCGCCCGAAGCTGGCATCGTCCAAACCAGACCGCACGGTTCTGACTCAGAAAGCGCGCCGGAAACAGCAAAAACGACACGAAATGCGTCACATCCTTTCGCTCACGGCCTACAGCCGCAAAAAGAAGCGTTGGTTTGGACCGCGCTTTACGCGGGGTCACTTTCGAGTGCAGACCGGAACCCCGGTTTATCAGCTCTAAGCCCCTCTACCTCGTTGGAGCCTATAGACCTTTTCATTTCAGTAGTTGCCTCACCGGCGGATAGAGGGCGCTGACGCACTCGGCGCCAACGGCCAACACATCCGTGTGGCCGTTGCGGTGAGCGGACGTGTTTCCTGGTTCTCCTCGAGCATCCGAAGCTAAGTGCCAGTTTTCTTCTTTCTCTCTCTTTTGACAGTTGATTGGAAGTGACTATGCGGTAGCAGTGTTAGGTTTGAACAGCAGCAGCTGCGGTT
>JAZHYW010000681.1:0-12630 GCA_037355805.1 Ixodes ricinus | reverse complement strand
GAATGTGGCAACCACCATTTTACGGCAATGAAATGTCACTCTTTCTGCAGAATGGCAGCTAGTTTTGCCTATTTTGGTAAATTAATGTATTGTTTCCAAAAAAAGGTCAAAACAGTGAGTATGAAAAAAAACATATTACTTTAACTTCACCTTCTAGCTGTACAGACATATAGCAGACAGGGCCACGAAAACGAATGATTAAGCCTCGTACTTTATGCCATGTTTTACATCTTGCAGAAAATAACAAGTGTGCACTGTCCATTCAGCATTTCTGGGTCCTATACATATGTGAAGGGACTGCTGCTTTGGTTGCACATGCAACCTCGGTGCTAACAAAACTGGAGCAGGGTCGATGTTGGCAGAATAAACAGGAAAACAGGGCTGCCGGTATGCCTCATAGCGGCGTGCCGACATGTCACCAAGAGTCTCGGCTTCTTCAGGGCGTTCTCCAGGCCCTGGAGAAGCCAAGACTCTCGGTGAAATGTGAACACGCCACTTTGAGGCATTCCAGAAGCTCTATTTTCGCCTCGTTGGTACTCAGCTTATCACAACACAGTCATGCAAGCAATAACGTTTGTCATACATTCAACTATACGGTGCTCCTTACCTAAGGCCGTATCACCCAAGACCATAGGCCTGTCAAAGCATGGCCAAGGGAAGGCACTTGCCTTCTCACTTTTTTAAGAGAAAGGACTATTTATGCATTTATTCCTTTCTCTTCCTTTCCTTTTTGCCTGCTTTCTACTTTTATCTAAGGTGGAATTGCGGTCCAAATCAGACCTAGAGCTATCACAGTATGAAACACTTTGAATGCACTGTCAAGAGAGATGTAAGCTAGGCTCTGACTTACATGCTCAGTTTCATCATCGCTTGATACAAGATGTCGACGACCTTGTTCGCCACAGTTGAACCCACGGGTTCCTTTTTCATGAGCACTTCATGCAGTGCTCCAAAGCTCGGCAAAGTAAATGATTGCCCATCAACATCAGTCAGGGCAGACCTGCACATTTCGTAACGAGAGAAAGGTAACATAGCTGATCTTCAGCCTTGTTACTGAATTATGCAAAGGAATACAGGCTGTATACATTTACAGCATATTATGCATAGTAAAACTTGAGAGCCCCGTGTTCTTACATTTCAAGGCCGGAGATGGTGCCAATATCATCACCTCCAGAAGACGATGCTTGGCACTGATCCTCGCTTACTGGCTGCACCTCCTATAATAGAACAGCAAAGACAAAATAACTTAGCTGGCTACAAAGGGTATGCAAGCACTCAGATTATTAGAGTAAATACTTTGAAGTCTAAGCTTATCAACACAATGGTGATGACACCACACTTTTTTGTTCTGATACTGATTAGTAGCTTGTCTTTCATTGAACTAGAAATACAATAAGAAAAAGAATCCAGATAACTATGGCACAGAATAGCAGCAGCAATCAGTGCTTCAAATAATGTAAAAAAGAAAAAGAAATAAAAGGAAGCACTTTTTCAAGGATTCGTGTGTGATGCTGTTAAAATGAAATACAAAGAGGAATACAGGTTCAACTATACAGAAAACACATCCTCCAACACACCCTCTTTCACTTTCTTGATACCTGCAATTGGACAGAATATCAATTAATTGCCTTAAAGCATGCTGCAGAGCATTTCATGTAAGCTGGCTCCAGATAAAAAAAAATTTTTTCTTTCCTACACTAAATGTGATTTAAGGATATAGAAATGTTTATAAAAGTTTTACAATATTGTTTTTCATATTTCGAGTTCCAGCAACTATGTAAGTACAAAAATATTTCATACAGCGACCATCAAGGGATTTGCTGAAGCTCCTGGCTGGAGGACACGTACAGATGACATGTGTGGAATAAAATCCTCATCTGACAAATCCAAATAATCATTGAAGTCCTTGTCCAGTACCTGCACAAAAGGAATATGTCAACAAGGAAAGCACTTTTAACACAAGCTGAACATAAGCGCAAGGAATGGCACTAAAAATGATGGGCACGGCTCTACTGATCATAAAGATCAGAATACCATAAACCTAGGCCAATGCTAAATCCAGGATTTTTTTTTTTTTTGGGGGGGGGGGAGGGGGGGGGAGGGAGGGGGGGCAAAATGCATCTGCATGTTATTCGTGTCTCTAGCTTATTGCTCGCCCTCCTGCATAAGTTTTCCCCTTGGCTATGCCACTCAGCCTAGGAGCCTAGCTATAGTTACCAATTATTAAACTCAAGATTGCTCTAATTAAATAGGGTGTCTCAAGATAAATTTCTGGCGCTTCTATATTTGATTGCAGCTCAATGAGACGAGCCCTTTGATAGTAAACACGACCCATATGAGGTCAGCTTAGTTGCCAGAAAAAATCTGCCAAAAAATTACCAGGACCAATATTGGGCATGCACAAAAATGGCTTAAATGGCCAAGCAGGCCCTTTTCCTGCACTTATCCACGACACATCAGTCGACCCACTTGGTTCTATTAAAATTTGAGTCTTACATTTGGCTCAGGCCAAAATCTGGTAATCACGAAAACTATTGGATAAAGAGCTCCACAAAGAGCAAAATGAATACAAACACAGGCCCCAGACCACGTGGTCGAGGGAGGGAGGGAGGAGGAGGAGGAGGAGGAGGGGGGGGGCTTCAGCGGCGACACATAAAACACCAAGCATGCGCCCGTGTTTACAATAACCGCTCACCCGCAACGTTTGAAAATAAGCAAAGGAGGTATCAAGTGCCCACCCCAAAACCTCAGCGTCTTCTCCGAGCGCACCGGTGCAAAGCGGTAAAGCTTGACGCGCGCGCTCCGGTTCAAAACGGTAAAGCCGCGCTGAACCGATGCGCACACGGTTTAATGTAAATAATGTCGATTTGCGACCCATGAATCATCACTGCTAGTGTCTGAAGTGTCTGAAGACTCTGAAGCAAAGCGACTTACTTGGAATCGGTCCACATCGAGCTTCACATGGCAGCTCAGAACGGAGCAAGCCCCTATAGCGTCCATCAAGCCACGAAGCGTTGGCGACTCCAGCTGGCACTTCCTCTTCACATCCGCGTGAGGAATCCAAACCAGACACATTGTGCCTGCCATCTTGCGCGAAACTCAGTTGGCAAAGTTACGATGTATCAAGGAAGCAACGAATGCCGCAGACCACGTGTGTTTGTGGATTGGATTGATCTACGGATGCTCTTCGTCACAAATAAATGCGAGAGCCAGTGCAGATCAATGACCCGACCGAAAAAGAAAAACAACTGTCTGACTTTTCTTGCTTAAAATGGTTCAGTTCAGTTTGGTAGCTTCTACAAATAATGCAAACCCACGTAAACATGGAATTAAAAAAAAAGAATACATTTTTAATATTTGCATTAAACCCATCTTAAAAAAAATATATATACATATATATTTTTTGGCGGGATCTTAGACGCTCGCTGCCCGAGTTTGCTGAGCGCCTGGTTATCTTGCCACATATCGCCCTTTACAGCGCAATTTTCTTCATCACCCGTGAGGTTAATGCTCGGAATCTCTACTGAAACCACAAGCAGCTTATCAGTCTGACCCGACACCGTAAGTACTTTAAATATCGCACATATCCGGTCATTTTTTTTTCCGTTGTTGTACATTTGCTGGACAAAAAGCCTCTGTTCGAATTGTTTGTTTTTTCCTGATGTTCGTATTACTTTTCGTTGATTATGTTTGTCTTACTTTATTTGCATGACAGGACTGATTTTTGGCCTTTTAACTGAAGTTATAAAAGGCTGTTCGTTTTACAAGTTAGTTTCTTCCAAAATCTTATCTGAGTTAATTTCATGCAAAATCTTATCTTATTACATATTTCCATACGAACGACTGGCTCGTGCTTCCTGCTGATGACTGAGGATCCAGCTGGATGAAAATAATATTTCGAGAGTATCAGAGGACCTCATGAATTACAAAAAAATTGGTGGCAAGTTGCACATTTAGCCATTATTTTTTTTTTCACTTCCCAGCTAAAATTTTTTATTAAATCCAATTGGAATTTTAGCTGGTTTTAACTGGAACCAATAGATTTTAGTGGGTTCCAACTGGAAGCACACTGGCCAGTGGGTCTCACCAATTGGAATTATTTTTCCAGTTGGAACCTGAATCAGTTCCAAATGGTTCCCATTGGTTCCCATTGGCAGTGACCAACTGGTTGTCCAAAACCCAGTTTGTACCAATAAGAAAATTCCAATTGGAACTTAATGGGAATTTTCAACTGGGTTATGTTAGTTTTTTAAATCACCTCTGATTTCCCACCTATTTGAAACTGGAGCCTTCCCTTGAGCAGAAAACACACAGGAAAAGGAGGAGGAGGAGGAGGGGGAGGAGGGGCGAGATTACACGCTTCCTGCTCTGCCACTTCCCTCCGTCCTCTCCTCCCTTGCTCTTCGTTCTCCTTTCCTACACCATGTGTTGTTTTAATATCAACTCTGTCCGCTGCAGATGCCTGGTGTCCGGTATTTCTCCTGCCCCAAGTGCAAGTGGAGGGCCTTCAACCTGAGTTCATTGTTTCGTCACTTTCGAGCTAGCCATGGCCATGAAGGAAACTGGACGTGCGGACTGCAAGGTTGCATGAAAACTTTTTCTCTTTATGTGTCATACAGAAAACATGTCGGATGCAAGCATGCCGCCATGTTGCATGGAAGTGGTGTGACTAAGAGTCTTGATGAGCCGCAACATGCCAGGACTGATTTAAACCCGCCTCTGGCAGAAGCGGAAGGCAGTGTTTCCAATGACCAAAACGTGGAAGGTGATGGGGACCCTGTGAAGCCACTTGCGCTCATGTTCCTGAAATGGAAGGAGGGAAGACGGCTTCCAGAGTCTACGTTGGACGAAATAGCTAATGACATTCTTAGCTATCTCGAACTGTTTGCTGAGCATTGTGAACCACCATCAGATCTGCAACAGCAGCCAAAGCTGCAGTGGTCGAGCAAGTTAGAAAACCTTCGAACTACCAGTGGCCGAAATGGCTACTGGAAAGCATGCTTTCCATATGTGGAGCCAGAAACTGTGTCTCTAGGAACAGATGTAAATGGGAAGGCTGACACTTTTCAGCATGTTCCTTTGTGCAAAATGTTGCAGTGCATACTGGAAAACCCCTATGTGTGGAGCGACATCCACAACCAGCTTGCAGAGGAAGGCTACCTCTCCAGTGTCTTCGATGGCACCGCCCACCATGACCACGCATATTTTCATGGTGACCGAAAGAAACTCTGCATACAACTGTATAGTGATGAGTTTGAGGTTTGCAATCCTCTGGGGAGCAAAAGAGGGAAACACAAATTGATGGCTGTTTATTTTTCGATTTTAAACTTACCCCAAAAGTTAAGATCTCGTTTGTCAGGGATACACCTTGCCCTGCTGGTGAAGGATAAGTTTGTAGCTACATATGGTCTAAAAAAGATTTTTGATCCACTTATAAAGGACATTGCAGAGCTTGAGAAAACAGGCATCACTGTGAATGGAGAGGTGCTCTATGGCTCCGTGATTGCAGTGACTGGAGACAACCTCTCCAGTCATAGGCTGGGAGGGTTTACATGCAGTTTCAACCGTGGGCGAATCTGTAGATTCTGCATGGCCCTCCGCAATGAAATCGCATACAAGCATCTGGAGTCAGATTTTGTGCAACGAACTCCTGCAGGGCACAAACATCACATCGACATGCTGAGGTCTGGGGTATTGACTAGTTCCCTCTATGGAGTGCGAGAGCCCTGTGCCCTGACCTTCTGTGGCTTCGAGGCCACAGAGCACTTACCGCCAGATGTCATGCACGACGTTCATGAAGGTGTCATACCTTTCATAATGAGACACGTGATCTCCCACTTGATCGCTAGTGACTTCTTCACCCTCAAAACATTGAACCTGTGCATCTTGAACTTTAACTATGCCCCATGTGATGCCAAAAACAAGCCTGAGCAAATATCAAATGAGTACTTAAAGGGAAAGTCCAACATCAGGGGAGCGCTTCTCAGGTCTTCTGTTTCTTTAGGCATTTTTCTATGTATGTTGGCGAGCACGTTCCATGTGAAAATGAGGTTTGGCGACTGTACGTGTTACTCAGAAAAGTTGTCGACATTGTCATGAGCCGCAAAGTCCCTAAGAAACATGTGCATTACCTTCAGCGGCTGATTCATTTTTTATGCCTTGATTTTCAAACGTTGTTTCCAGCCGCTTCCGTCCCATGCAAGTTGCACTACCTAACACATTACCCCTCGTACATTCTGAAGTATGGTCCCCTTATTAACCTGTGGGCGATGCGCTTCGAGTCGAAGCACCAATACTTTAAGGATGTTGCCCGCAAGGTGCGGAACTTCAAAAACATTGCACGTACATTGGCATTGAGACACCAGTACTTAGAAACTTACATAGCCACACAAGTAAGCAGTGAAAATATTGTGACTACAGGGTGTAGACCCATCTTGTTTGAGCATCTGCCAGAGATTGTCAGATCGCACATTGTCGATTGTGGCCTAGCAAGGGACAATGTTGTTGTCTTGAAGTCCCTTGCCATCGACGGTTTTGTCTACTCACAAGGCTGCGCAATCGTCCAAAGTGTGAGTGAAGATGATCACCCACAGTTTGCGCAAGTCTGTGAACTGTTCTGTGTAAACAGAAGGATTGTGGTTCTGGCCTATGTGCTCGACACCATTGAGTTTGATGAACACTTTCATTTGTACACTGTGAATGTGACTACAGAATGTGTTGTTTTGACCAACCTTCATCACTTCCAGAATGAGCCACTGTTTGTGAAGAAAAAGATGAACAAACATGTAATAAATCCTCGTCATGGTTTGTTTTGAGTGTGTAGTGCTTACAAAGATGTAAATAGTTGTTTCTGGTGCTTCAAATACTTCAAAATGTTATTTTGAGATGTATGTTTTATTTCTAGAGTGATACCCTTTTTGTGACAATGAAAATAAATGTATGACTAGCCTAAGTCGGGCATGGTCAGGTGGAATGGCTGGAGTGTTTATTGATTGAAAGACAGAAGGCTTAGCCCGATCCAATATCCTAGTAGCCTTCAATACTGGTGTTGGGGGACAGAAGCCTCACCCTCTAAAGATGTCTTTTAATGATTCTCCAATTGCTCAACTACAACGTCTGGGGCTGTTGCACTTAAACGTTCTTAATTTCTCGAGCCTGTATTTGCGCTGTCGCTAACCATGTTCCGTTTGCCAATTTTTCACACGCCCCTTCTCCTCCAATCAAAAGAGCACGAGAGCCAGCCGTGAACAGACTTGCTCCTCCCCCAACATGCAGTAAAGCCAAGGCTAGAGCACTAGCTCATAGCATCGCTATAGTCCCGCTGCACGAACCTCGTGCAGCTTGAGGATCTACTGGCACTGGTAGAAACGAGCGAGTTGAACATGAACACTTCAAATCGAAAAAATAAAACGCGGAGGACAAGCACAGGACAAGCACGTACGTTTCAGTACGGGCCCACAGCAAAGCTGCGAGCCCGTACCGTCTCGCCCGTCTAGCCTTCGCATTAGTGCATCTCAGGACGAGACGGAATATATCGTAAGAGAACCGATGTAGTCTCACCATTTTGGGCAGAAGTGCGTGAGTAACCGATGCTATTTTTGCGGTCGCTCGCACGTAAACAAGCAAAAAGCTTGTACACGACGCCCGCATTCATCCGGCCTGAAAACAACTTGAGCGTTGGCTTGGATTGGATATCAGCTGCCCATTGTGCTTAGTTGAACTTGCGAAATCCGCCAAATTGAGCGGTCAGCCTCTTGACTTGTGCTTTCTGAGCCAAAAGGCTCGTTGGGTTGAGCGTATGTCTGCAATTAGGTGGTTTCCGAGTTTGACGACTCCGAAATCATGGGTGTACCACCGCAACACCCTCTTAACACGATTTCGGTACCCGCGGGGTGTAAAAAGGATGTACGAAGGGTGTAGGCCTTTCCGTACACCCTTGAATGTTCAAAAATCATGTAAAAATGGTGTAGGAAGGGTGTGAGCTCGGAAAAACACCCTTTTAACACGAATACGGGTGTTGAAATTTTTAGTGTGTACTTTATTTTTTTTTTGTAATTTATCTTCTTTTTTTTTTACTTTTTGGTGAATTGTTGCGGGGTGCTGCCCTAAGCCCTCCGCAACGAGGCAGCCGCTACTGCGCCGGCGCGCCGATGGCCTTGACTGTAGAGTTCCGCGGCGTAGCTGGTTGCGGAGAGCGTTGCGGGACGCGGAAACGATCTACGAAACTCCGTATTGGGAGCCGAGCCTCTAGCAGAGTGTTTTCGTATATCGTGTCCGCTGTCCCGGAACGTTCTCCGCGACCCGTTACGATATCAGGGACTCTGCGGGCGAGGCTATTCGCGTCTCCAGCTCGGCGCTCGCCCTCCCGCGGCGGAAACGGGAAGCGCTCTAGTGAGGGTCCCCCGATTCTCCTGCTCAGCGGGCACGGCGGAACTGCCCGTGATCATGGCTCGCGAGATGTAATTTCCGAATGCAAACAACGCTCTTCACTGTCCCAATGTAGTGCTGCAGCCGGTATGGGATTGTACCTTACTGGAGAGTTTTAGTATTGCGCATAGAAGCAAACGCAAGCGGTGTGCGTTTGTGTTAGAGTTGCGTGCCGCACGTTGTGCTTGCGCCTCATCGCCAAACGCCATTCAAGACCGCAATTTTTAGCTCCGCGCAAGCGCAGTATGGAACACGCCTAGCTAACGCAAACACACAGCGCTTGCGTTCGCTCGTATACGCAATAATAAAACTCACTGCAGTTTTCCCGGCTTCCAACGCCAACAAAAAGTGCTGCAGACGTGCAAGCAGGTAGGCTTTTTTTTTTTTTTCAATATGGAAAGGTTGAGATTGGCAAAACGACGGAGCGTAAAAATAAAAGTAACTAAATGTTATAAAAAAATTACAAACTGAATCTTTTTTCTTTTTTTTTTGGCATTTGGTTTGGAATGATATTGGCGGCGACTTTGGACGTTTTGCGATTGTCAAAAGTCGCGACTTGGATAGCAAAATACACTTTACCCACAATTAATGTAATTTTACGTGGATTTCTCACATTAGCTAGAATGTTTTATTTGATTTTAAACTATTTTTATTTTATCACTTGGTAATTCAAAATGCTAAAATTGGCACCAGTGACGATAATTAGCACACTTTTGATTGTCATATTTGTTCGCGCGTTTGAAATTTGATCATAAGCAACAAATTATATTAGAGCTTGAAAAATTACGTATTAAAATATCCGAATTTTAATATTATTATTATTAATACAAATCGCGGCAATGTATGCCGCCAATTCACGCCAAGATCACGAAAATACGCCATTTAACCATAATAGTCTTTCCCGAAAGATATAATTTTGTTTTCTTTTAAATTTCTGACATCGTTATCAAGATAAACAAACAGTCAAACACTGGATGTAATTTAAAGTCCTATGCGTCACGCGTTGCTATAAAATACACACGCTTCAGCTGTCTGACTCGGATTCCGTCTTTCGGTTGTTGCAGTGAGAACAGTGTTTATTATTTTATACGTTTTGTGGACATATTGTAAAAATTGAAATTATTATCTTATTCTTGGGCTGGGAATAATGTTAAACCAATGAATAATCTAGATACCCAAAAATTATTAAAAGGCCCGCAGTTCAGAAAAGGCAGCGAGAACACACAAATATCAGAACTGATTTTTTCAACAACTACAATTATTAGCCTGGATCGAACATGTATGTCAGAAAATAAAGTTTACGCGAACAACTTCTCTAGGTAAATGATTACGATGTGAAACACATCTTGAGTTATGAAAGAATCCGAAATTAAGACCTTTATCGAGAAATCAAATCCAAAATAGAGGTTAGTTTCGGTTTCGCTCCAGAATTAAAACGCGCATTCTTGCGTAAATAATACGCTAAACAACGTTCTTGTTTTCAGGGTAAAGAGGTGACCTGCGCTCATAACACCCTAGCTTCCTCGTATTACCAGAAATAATTTGTGTCGCCCAGTGAAGCCAGCACACTAGACAGGCTCAACAGCGGCACGCATCTCCGACCCTCACTATAACCGCCATTTTGGAAAATGAGTGGCGCCACCTATAGTTAGTTGGAGTCGCGAATAGGGAGTTTTCGTAGACCGCGTTCTCCCCTCCGCTAAGCTCCGCTAAGCCCTCCGCAACGAAGAAGCCGCTACCGCGCCTGCGCGCAATGGCCTTGGCTGTAGAAACCCGGATCTCGCAGCGGGTTGCGGAGAGCGTTGCGGGACAGCGGAAACGATCTACGAAAGCTTCCCCAATATGTCGTTGTAGCTGCAATATCGAGCTCGTTTTAGTCAGCAACGAATGGTGCAGGAGGCTTTCGCTGAGCTACCTCACTTAAATCGCAAAGCATGAGCAATGACTAGAGCCACTCTATATGGCAGCGAAGCTGCCAGAGTAGCGACACGACGCAAAAGTATCTAGATGCACGACGTCAGAAGCGCCTATAGTGATCTCCATTTTGGGCCTGGGAGGTTGCCATGGCAACCGTACTGCTAGCGACGCCGGGCGGCAACCTTTATCTAGCTGATATCTCCATTCGTTCATTGAAAGGTGGCAAAAGACCTAAAAGACGCTCTGCATGGCGGTACGGCACGGGCCTCTGAAGGAGCGGTGCCTGTTTCTTCCGTGAAGTGAGACGATTTGCAGCCCGGGAGTGTCGGGCGACGAGAGCTGCTAAGTATCGTAGGTGCGCGGGCAAGGCGAGTGGTTTTCCGCGCCGCTGGGATGGCGGCCGCTTCGTAGGACGAACGTACCGTCCTTGCACTTTCGGACATCGCTCCTATGGAGCGAAATTCGATTACGCCGGCCACGACAGGACGATTCCCTCGAGACATGACTGCTGCTTGACTGCACCATAGTAAGAGATAGTATGCTTAGCACCATACTTCAAGACCCAATCATTCATTCAAGATGAGATTATCGCACCGACTGGCATTGAGCGACGTCGACGACGGTCTCAACCTCGTTTCGGGCGATGAACAGTCGACGGGGTTGAACCAAGAAGGACAGCACAGAGGATCGTTAACGCCATCAAAAGAGACGGACGCCGGAGATGAGGTGTTCTTGCCGACAGGCCAAGTGGTCGTTTGGAGGTTTACCGGCATGCAAAAAGTCAATATTTTAATCTGGTGTAGCACGCATACCCGTGTTAAAGGGGCCAAGAACTGATTTTTTTAACTTCTTCTTCCTTAGCTTTCATCCTCAACTCAAAAGAGAACAGTGGAATCACGCGGTCATGCTAGGGCACCGGTACGATGACCCCAATCTTCCACCGTGCTTTTTAGGCACACCATAGAACTTGGCATTCGCAAGTGCACTCATGTGCACTCATTGGCCATGAACGCGAATTCAAATATTCGTCGACGAATTGATTGTTGACGAGCGCATACGTCCGAGTGACGCAGTTTTCGTGTCAAATGCGTGAGCTGGGGTCGGCTGACGCAATTTTGGCTTTTGTAGGCATTGCAAAGAGGATATTTAGAACCATGCACACATGATGATAACATCATAGCACACTGACATAACGAGCACAAAACGGGCCCAGCTACAGAAAATAAATATTACACTTTTAAAAAATAATTGTCTGTAACTTGTTAATTACAAAGACGAACACACCTCTGAGCATATAAATTTAATAGTATGTGTTGATGCATTGTTATAGAGAAGGTCATTTCATATACGTCATTTAAACAAACGCCAGCTTGTCACTTGAAAAAAAAAACACACCAAAAAACACTGCGATCAAGTGCAAGCTATTGCAACGAAAGCACGTTTTTCAAAGTCTTCAGAACTCTCAATTCGTAAAATCGTTGATTAGTACAAAAGGTTAAAGATCGCAGGCGCTTCCTCGCTTAAAGTTGCTGTGATTAGTCGGTGACCCAGGGCTGAAACAACTTACCCTGGGCCCTACACACGACGTATACCTTTCGTTTCGATTCTCAAAAATTCCAACATTCAAAGGAAGCTAGAAAATGCGAAAAATGTTATCCTAAAAGCTATATGATAAAATCGTTGATTAGTACAAAACGTAAAGATCGCAGGAGCTTCCTCTCTAAAAGTTTCTGTGATTGCGCGGTTACCTGGGGCAGAAACAACTTCCCAAGGTCCAACATGCGACGCATACAATTCGCATCGATTCTCAGACATTCCAACGTTCAAACAAGGCTAGGAGTATGCGAAAATTGCTTGCAAGAAGTCTTATCGATCCTTGGAACACATCCGGGAATCCGAGCACCGCTACGGCGATATGACTGGTGCTGTCGCACAGGTGCTAATATCCAGAGCGATCTTGAACAGAAAACGTATAAAGTCTCATTCTTTCAGATCTTCACGTTATACTTGTGTCAGAGAGCACGAAGAAGTCCGAAATCGTCGGCAAGCAGCGGCACATTACGACTACCGCGCACCCAACAAACTCGTATCCACCAGCTCTGGGCGCTGCCATCTTACCGGTGATATCACGGCTCTTGCGAGGTCACGTGACGAGCAGTCACTCGGTTGCTAAGGAAACCGAGCCAGCTCAGCTCGTTGCTATGGTACCGCGTGTGACCAATCACGGTGAGAGGCGGCACAGGGAAAAGCGTGGCGTTACTCTGGCAGCTACGCTGCCATATCGAG
>JAZHYW010000679.1:0-25210 GCA_037355805.1 Ixodes ricinus | reverse complement strand
AAATGTCACTCTTTCTGCAGAATGGCAGCTAGTTTTGCCTATTTTGGTAAATTAATGTATTGTTTCCAAAAAAAGGTCAAAACAGTGAGTATGAAAAAAAAACATATTACTTTAACTTCACCTTCTAGCTGTACAGACATATAGCAGACAGGGCCACGAAAACGAATGATTAAGCCTCGTACTTTATGCCATGTTTTACATCTTGCAGAAAATAACAAGTGTGCACTGTCCATTCAGCATTTCTGGGTCCTATACATATGTGAAGGGACTGCTGCTTTGGTTGCACATGCAACCTCGGTGCTAACAAAACTGGAGCAGGGTCGATGTTGGCAGAATAAACAGGAAAACAGGGCTGCCGGTATGCCTCATAGCGGCGTGCCGACATGTCACCAAGAGTCTCGGCTTCTTCAGGGCGTTCTCCAGGCCCTGGAGAAGCCAAGACTCTCGGTGAAATGTGAACACGCCACTTTGAGGCATTCCAGAAGCTCTATTTTCGCCTCGTTGGTACTCAGCTTATCACAACACAGTCATGCAAGCAATAACGTTTGTCATACATTCAACTATACGGTGCTCCTTACCTAAGGCCGTATCACCCAAGACCATAGGCCTGTCAAAGCATGGCCAAGGGAAGGCACTTGCCTTCTCACTTTTTTAAGAGAAAGGACTATTTATGCATTTATTCCTTTCTCTTCCTTTCCTTTTTGCCTGCTTTCTACTTTTATCTAAGGTGGAATTGCGGTCCAAATCAGACCTAGAGCTATCACAGTATGAAACACTTTGAATGCACTGTCAAGAGAGATGTAAGCTAGGCTCTGACTTACATGCTCAGTTTCATCATCGCTTGATACAAGATGTCGACGACCTTGTTCGCCACAGTTGAACCCACGGGTTCCTTTTTCATGAGCACTTCATGCAGTGCTCCAAAGCTCGGCAAAGTAAATGATTGCCCATCAACATCAGTCAGGGCAGACCTGCACATTTCGTAACGAGAGAAAGGTAACATAGCTGATCTTCAGCCTTGTTACTGAATTATGCAAAGGAATACAGGCTGTATACATTTACAGCATATTATGCATAGTAAAACTTGAGAGCCCCGTGTTCTTACATTTCAAGGCCGGAGATGGTGCCAATATCATCACCTCCAGAAGACGATGCTTGGCACTGATCCTCGCTTACTGGCTGCACCTCCTATAATAGAACAGCAAAGACAAAATAACTTAGCTGGCTACAAAGGGTATGCAAGCACTCAGATTATTAGAGTAAATACTTTGAAGTCTAAGCTTATCAACACAATGGTGATGACACCACACTTTTTTGTTCTGATACTGATTAGTAGCTTGTCTTTCATTGAACTAGAAATACAATAAGAAAAAGAATCCAGATAACTATGGCACAGAATAGCAGCAGCAATCAGTGCTTCAAATAATGTAAAAAAGAAAAAGAAATAAAAGGAAGCACTTTTTCAAGGATTCGTGTGTGATGCTGTTAAAATGAAATACAAAGAGGAATACAGGTTCAACTATACAGAAAACACATCCTCCAACACACCCTCTTTCACTTTCTTGATACCTGCAATTGGACAGAATATCAATTAATTGCCTTAAAGCATGCTGCAGAGCATTTCATGTAAGCTGGCTCCAGATAAAAAAAAATTTTTTCTTTCCTACACTAAATGTGATTTAAGGATATAGAAATGTTTATAAAAGTTTTACAATATTGTTTTTCATATTTCGAGTTCCAGCAACTATGTAAGTACAAAAATATTTCATACAGCGACCATCAAGGGATTTGCTGAAGCTCCTGGCTGGAGGACACGTACAGATGACATGTGTGGAATAAAATCCTCATCTGACAAATCCAAATAATCATTGAAGTCCTTGTCCAGTACCTGCACAAAAGGAATATGTCAACAAGGAAAGCACTTTTAACACAAGCTGAACATAAGCGCAAGGAATGGCACTAAAAATGATGGGCACGGCTCTACTGATCATAAAGATCAGAATACCATAAACCTAGGCCAATGCTAAATCCAGGATTTTTTTTTTTTTTGAGGGGGGGGAGGGAGGGGGAGGGAGGGGGGGGCAAAATGCATCTGCATGTTATTCGTGTCTCTAGCTTATTGCTCGCCCTCCTGCATAAGTTTTCCCCTTGGCTATGCCACTCAGCCTAGGAGCCTAGCTATAGTTACCAATTATTAAACTCAAGATTGCTCTAATTAAATAGGGTGTCTCAAGATAAATTTCTGGCGCTTCTATATTTGATTGCAGCTCAATGAGACGAGCCCTTTGATAGTAAACACGACCCATATGAGGTCAGCTTAGTTGCCAGAAAAAATCTGCCAAAAAATTACCAGGACCAATATTGGGCATGCACAAAAATGGCTTAAATGGCCAAGCAGGCCCTTTTCCTGCACTTATCCACGACACATCAGTCGACCCACTTGGTTCTATTAAAATTTGAGTCTTACATTTGGCTCAGGCCAAAATCTGGTAATCACGAAAACTATTGGATAAAGAGCTCCACAAAGAGCAAAATGAATACAAACACAGGCCCCAGACCACGTGGTCGAGGAAGGGAGGAGGAGGAGGAGGAGGAGGAGGAGGGGGGGGGGCTTCAGCGGCGACACATAAAACACCAAGCATGCGCCCGTGTTTACAATAACCGCTCACCCGCAACGTTTGAAAATAAGCAAAGGAGGTATCAAGTGCCCACCCCAAAACCTCAGCGTCTTCTCCGAGCGCACCGGTGCAAAGCGGTAAAGCTTGACGCGCGCGCTCCGGTTCAAAACGGTAAAGCCGCGCTGAACCGATGCGCACACGGTTTAATGTAAATAATGTCGATTTGCGACCCATGAATCATCACTGCTAGTGTCTGAAGTGTCTGAAGACTCTGAAGCAAAGCGACTTACTTGGAATCGGTCCACATCGAGCTTCACATGGCAGCTCAGAACGGAGCAAGCCCCTATAGCGTCCATCAAGCCACGAAGCGTTGGCGACTCCAGCTGGCACTTCCTCTTCACATCCGCGTGAGGAATCCAAACCAGACACATTGTGCCTGCCATCTTGCGCGAAACTCAGTTGGCAAAGTTACGATGTATCAAGGAAGCAACGAATGCCGCAGACCACGTGTGTTTGTGGATTGGATTGATCTACGGATGCTCTTCGTCACAAATAAATGCGAGAGCCAGTGCAGATCAATGACCCGACCGAAAAAGAAAAACAACTGTCTGACTTTTCTTGCTTAAAATGGTTCAGTTCAGTTTGGTAGCTTCTACAAATAATGCAAACCCACGTAAACATGGAATTAAAAAAAAAGAATACATTTTTAATATTTGCATTAAACCCATCTTAAAAAAAATATATATACATATATATTTTTTGGCGGGATCTTAGACGCTCGCTGCCCGAGTTTGCTGAGCGCCTGGTTATCTTGCCACATATCGCCCTTTACAGCGCAATTTTCTTCATCACCCGTGAGGTTAATGCTCGGAATCTCTACTGAAACCACAAGCAGCTTATCAGTCTGACCCGACACCGTAAGTACTTTAAATATCGCACATATCCGGTCATTTTTTTTTCCGTTGTTGTACATTTGCTGGACAAAAAGCCTCTGTTCGAATTGTTTGTTTTTTCCTGATGTTCGTATTACTTTTCGTTGATTATGTTTGTCTTACTTTATTTGCATGACAGGACTGATTTTTGGCCTTTTAACTGAAGTTATAAAAGGCTGTTCGTTTTACAAGTTAGTTTCTTCCAAAATCTTATCTGAGTTAATTTCATGCAAAATCTTATCTTATTACATATTTCCATACGAACGACTGGCTCGTGCTTCCTGCTGATGACTGAGGATCCAGCTGGATGAAAATAATATTTCGAGAGTATCAGAGGACCTCATGAATTACAAAAAAATTGGTGGCAAGTTGCACATTTAGCCATTATTTTTTTTTCACTTCCCAGCTAAAATTTTTTATTAAATCCAATTGGAATTTTAGCTGGTTTTAACTGGAACCAATAGATTTTAGTGGGTTCCAACTGGAAGCACACTGGCCAGTGGGTCTCACCAATTGGAATTATTTTTCCAGTTGGAACCTGAATCAGTTCCAAATGGTTCCCATTGGTTCCCATTGGCAGTGACCAACTGGTTGTCCAAAACCCAGTTTGTACCAATAAGAAAATTCCAATTGGAACTTAATGGGAATTTTCAACTGGGTTATGTTAGTTTTTTAAATCACCTCTGATTTCCCACCTATTTGAAACTGGAGCCTTCCCTTGAGCAGAAAACACACAGGAAAAGGAGGAGGAGGAGGAGGGGGAGGAGGGGCGAGATTACACGCTTCCTGCTCTGCCACTTCCCTCCGTCCTCTCCCCCTTGCTCTTCGTTCTCCTTTCCTACACCATGTGTTGTTTTAATATCAACTCTGTCCGCTGCAGATGCCTGGTGTCCGGTATTTCTCCTGCCCCAAGTGCAAGTGGAGGGCCTTCAACCTGAGTTCATTGTTTCGTCACTTTCGAGCTAGCCATGGCCATGAAGGAAACTGGACGTGCGGACTGCAAGGTTGCATGAAAACTTTTTCTCTTTATGTGTCATACAGAAAACATGTCGGATGCAAGCATGCCGCCATGTTGCATGGAAGTGGTGTGACTAAGAGTCTTGATGAGCCGCAACATGCCAGGACTGATTTAAACCCGCCTCTGGCAGAAGCGGAAGGCAGTGTTTCCAATGACCAAAACGTGGAAGGTGATGGGGACCCTGTGAAGCCACTTGCGCTCATGTTCCTGAAATGGAAGGAGGGAAGACGGCTTCCAGAGTCTACGTTGGACGAAATAGCTAATGACATTCTTAGCTATCTCGAACTGTTTGCTGAGCATTGTGAACCACCATCAGATCTGCAACAGCAGCCAAAGCTGCAGTGGTCGAGCAAGTTAGAAAACCTTCGAACTACCAGTGGCCGAAATGGCTACTGGAAAGCATGCTTTCCATATGTGGAGCCAGAAACTGTGTCTCTAGGAACAGATGTAAATGGGAAGGCTGACACTTTTCAGCATGTTCCTTTGTGCAAAATGTTGCAGTGCATACTGGAAAACCCCTATGTGTGGAGCGACATCCACAACCAGCTTGCAGAGGAAGGCTACCTCTCCAGTGTCTTCGATGGCACCGCCCACCATGACCACGCATATTTTCATGGTGACCGAAAGAAACTCTGCATACAACTGTATAGTGATGAGTTTGAGGTTTGCAATCCTCTGGGGAGCAAAAGAGGGAAACACAAATTGATGGCTGTTTATTTTTCGATTTTAAACTTACCCCAAAAGTTAAGATCTCGTTTGTCAGGGATACACCTTGCCCTGCTGGTGAAGGATAAGTTTGTAGCTACATATGGTCTAAAAAAGATTTTTGATCCACTTATAAAGGACATTGCAGAGCTTGAGAAAACAGGCATCACTGTGAATGGAGAGGTGCTCTATGGCTCCGTGATTGCAGTGACTGGAGACAACCTCTCCAGTCATAGGCTGGGAGGGTTTACATGCAGTTTCAACCGTGGGCGAATCTGTAGATTCTGCATGGCCCTCCGCAATGAAATCGCATACAAGCATCTGGAGTCAGATTTTGTGCAACGAACTCCTGCAGGGCACAAACATCACATCGACATGCTGAGGTCTGGGGTATTGACTAGTTCCCTCTATGGAGTGCGAGAGCCCTGTGCCCTGACCTTCTGTGGCTTCGAGGCCACAGAGCACTTACCGCCAGATGTCATGCACGACGTTCATGAAGGTGTCATACCTTTCATAATGAGACACGTGATCTCCCACTTGATCGCTAGTGACTTCTTCACCCTCAAAACATTGAACCTGTGCATCTTGAACTTTAACTATGCCCCATGTGATGCCAAAAACAAGCCTGAGCAAATATCAAATGAGTACTTAAAGGGAAAGTCCAACATCAGGGGAGCGCTTCTCAGGTCTTCTGTTTCTTTAGGCATTTTTCTATGTATGTTGGCGAGCACGTTCCATGTGAAAATGAGGTTTGGCGACTGTACGTGTTACTCAGAAAAGTTGTCGACATTGTCATGAGCCGCAAAGTCCCTAAGAAACATGTGCATTACCTTCAGCGGCTGATTCATTTTTTATGCCTTGATTTTCAAACGTTGTTTCCAGCCGCTTCCGTCCCATGCAAGTTGCACTACCTAACACATTATCCCTCGTACATTCTGAAGTATGGTCCCCTTATTAACCTGTGGGCGATGCGCTTCGAGTCGAAGCACCAATACTTTAAGGATGTTGCCCGCAAGGTGCGGAACTTCAAAAACATTGCACGTACATTGGCATTGAGACACCAGTACTTAGAAACTTACATAGCCACACAAGTAAGCAGTGAAAATATTGTGACTACAGGGTGTAGACCCATCTTGTTTGAGCATCTGCCAGAGATTGTCAGATCGCACATTGTCGATTGTGGCCTAGCAAGGGACAATGTTGTTGTCTTGAAGTCCCTTGCCATCGACGGTTTTGTCTACTCACAAGGCTGCGCAATCGTCCAAAGTGTGAGTGAAGATGATCACCCACAGTTTGCGCAAGTCTGTGAACTGTTCTGTGTAAACAGAAGGATTGTGGTTCTGGCCTATGTGCTCGACACCATTGAGTTTGATGAACACTTTCATTTGTACACTGTGAATGTGACTACAGAATGTGTTGTTTTGACCAACCTTCATCACTTCCAGAATGAGCCACTGTTTGTGAAGAAAAAGATGAACAAACATGTAATAAATCCTCGTCATGGTTTGTTTTGAGTGTGTAGTGCTTACAAAGATGTAAATAGTTGTTTCTGGTGCTTCAAATACTTCAAAATGTTATTTTGAGATGTATGTTTTATTTCTAGAGTGATACCCTTTTTGTGACAATGAAAATAAATGTATGACTAGCCTAAGTCGGGCATGGTCAGGTGGAATGGCTGGAGTGTTTATTGATTGAAAGACAGAAGGCTTAGCCCGATCCAATATCCTAGTAGCCTTCAATACTGGTGTTGGGGGACAGAAGCCTCACCCTCTAAAGATGTCTTTTAATGATTCTCCAATTGCTCAACTACAACGTCTGGGGCTGTTGCACTTAAACGTTCTTAATTTCTCGAGCCTGTATTTGCGCTGTCGCTAACCATGTTCCGTTTGCCAATTTTTCACACGCCCCTTCTCCTCCAATCAAAAGAGCACGAGAGCCAGCCGTGAACAGACTTGCTCCTCCCCCAACATGCAGTAAAGCCAAGGCTAGAGCACTAGCTCATAGCATCGCTATAGTCCCGCTGCACGAACCTCGTGCAGCTTGAGGATCTACTGGCACTGGTAGAAACGAGCGAGCTGAACATGAACACTTCAAATCGAAAAAATAAAACGCGGAGGACAAGCACAGGACAAGCACGTACGTTTCAGTACGGGCCCACAGCAAAGCTGCGAGCCCGTACCGTCTCGCCCGTCTAGCCTTCGCATTAGTGCATCTCAGGACGAGACGGAATATATCGTAAGAGAACCGATGTAGTCTCACCATTTTGGGCAGAAGTGCGTGAGTAACCGATGCTATTTTTGCGGTCGCTCGCACGTAAACAAGCAAAAAGCTTGTACACGACGCCCGCATTCATCCGGCCTGAAAACAACTTGAGCGTTGGCTTGGATTGGATATCAGCTGCCCATTGTGCTTAGTTGAACTTGCGAAATCCGCCAAATTGAGCGGTCAGCCTCTTGACTTGTGCTTTCTGAGCCAAAAGGCTCGTTGGGTTGAGCGTATGTCTGCAATTAGGTGGTTTCCGAGTTTGACGACTCCGAAATCATGGGTGTACCACCGCAACACCCTCTTAACACGATTTCGGTACCCGCGGGGTGTAAAAAGGATGTACGAAGGGTGTAGGCCTTTCCGTACACCCTTGAATGTTCAAAAATCATGTAAAAATGGTGTAGGAAGGGTGTGAGCTCGGAAAAACACCCTTTTAACACGAATACGGGTGTTGAAATTTTTAGTGTGTAGATGAGAAATTTAGCCAGTGCAGTACAACCGCTAAGCCTGGGGTCTTTAACGTGCACCACGCAGTAGTGATACACGATCCGCACGCCGGTACGATGCTCATCCAGATCGAAACGGACAGGGGCGGGGATTGAACCCAGGATTCCTGCGTTCTGGAGCGCGAGCGTTCGCTCCACGTGCTCCGAGCTGGTGTGCGCTAACCCACTCGGCCACCGATCCTTTTTTTTCTTTATTGCATGGAAGCATAGACGGTGGGCACATGGGTCAGTTGCAGTTTTGAAACGAGAATGCACTGAGATTATACAAGCTTATTCAGATACATTTTCACCAACACTTTTACAATTCAGACAAATTTGCATACCTCTTCGGGTACGCAGGGCTGACTCGGCTGTATCAGAAATCAGGAAACAAAAGGCACTTTTCAAGTCGCCAGTACCATTTTGGCTTTTCCCCGAGTTCATCAAGGACACTTTTTACGTGGTTGCATGTTTCGATAAAATTTGATTTGGTAGTCCTTGGTGGTTCAGCGTTTCTGTCTATCATGCGAGTCTTCCAGAAACTATGCATACCAAGCAAAATAAAAAAAATCAGAGGGAAATGTTTCTGGATCTTCCACAGGAAGAAAACGAATGGAGTATGCGTTGATATACAAGTCCTTTTTTATAGTCCTTTGAAGAACATCCCAGAAAAGGTATGCATCTGTGCAAAAAATAAAGCAATGCTCAATAGTCTCTGGTGTGTTGCATAAACGACAGTTGACCGACCACGGTACAAACATTCCTTTGTCACGTAGCCATGGTTTTACGGGAAGTGTGTTAGTATGAAGCTTAAAGAAAAATGTTTTTGCAGTTGGGGGAACGCGCATTCTGCGAACTCGTTTTAAAACATCTTGATCTGTACTATTTGGATAGTGGCTGCGATATAAAGGGTCTGGAAATAGCGAATCTATTAGGTTATGGTAGAGCTCTTTTCTAGAAACAGTAAATAAATAATCCAAAGAAAATCGCACTTTCAAAAACTCAAAAGCTTCCACGACTTCTTTGAGAAAGCCAAAAGGTCGAGGCATTGCCACATGGTCGGATGAAACAACGAAGTCAGGGAGGAGATCCATCAAGTGAGTTTGGAGGAAGGTCCTAATGAACGGGTGGGAAGACGTTCTGAGGAACATGAAACGTGAAACAATCTTCCGTACAAATAGGTGGGTTAAGCCTAGTCCTCCCGCTTCGATAGACCGAAACAGATTGTCGCGCCGCATTGGCTCCCATGAAGAGGCCCATATGAAGGTCGCAAATATCCTATGGAAACGCTGAAGGTGTCCTCGGGCACAGTGAATAACCTGAAGCACATACCACAGTTTGGCGACTAGGAAAATGTTACATGCAGTAGCACGGCCAAACACCGAAAGATGATTAGGCTTCAGCATGTCCGCTCGGCGCTTAAGTTTTGTGACACTTTCTGTCCAGTAGCGTGAGCTATTTCGAACACAATTCTAGAGGCGCGCCAAGGTAAGTAGTTGGCACGCCAGACCACGCCATTCCTGCATAATCCGAGGGCGTTGTCCCCCAAGTCCCATACCAAAGTCCACAGCACTTGGGGGTATTAACCAGCGCTCCAGCTGCCTTACAAAATTGCTGGGTTAATGGACCTTTTCCAAATACCGACGGCACCAGGCGGTGGCTGCACGAACTAAAAATCGAGGAAGTGACCTACCTGCGCTACCAATCGATAATGGGAGCTATGCTACCAGTTTCTTCGCTCTCTGAGCTGCGTCGCGTGCCCACCGCGACTTTAATCGGGGCCTTCAGCTAAAGAACCGCGGCCTGGGCGTCGCCCGGAGGAGTGGCTTCCGGGATCACGTGGTGTCGCACGTGGACATGCCGTGTTGGTGCGCGTGGTCGACCGTGGCTGAGGTTATAAAAAGGGACGCTCTGGAAGGAGGCGTGTGGATCAAAATAAAATACGTTTGAAAGAAAGAGGGAGGAACCCCGGGCAGACCCCGTGACACGACGAACTGGGGCAGGTCTGGCTGACGGGCGGCCGGCTGACGCCGGCGTTGCCGGACGCTCTCTGAGGCTCCGGCTCCCGACGTCGAAGGCAGACGGATGGACCGGGTCGGACGGAGAGGGGCATCCGTGGCGACCACCCAAACGTCGTGTTTTTCTTTCCGTCCACTTTCTTTTTTGTGTAACACAATTATAAATATGTTGCAATTACGTGTTCTACTCGCTGATCCACAGCCTCCTTCCGAATTTCCTCGATTTTTCGTACCGACTTCCGCCGCTTGGCATCGGGCGCTCGCGCGTGCGCAGACCGCTTCTTGGAAAAGGTCCATTGTAATGCAGCGTCGATACTTTGCTTATCAACACAGAAAAAAGCTACATCATCGGCATAAGCCAGAACCTTCACTTCATGAGATAACAATTTATAATCTTTTACGTCTTTACTTTTCAATTTGCTTAGACACAGAGGCTTCCAAATATAATGAGAACAGAAGGAGAGACAGGGGACATCCTTGTTTTACAGATGAATGAAGGTGAATCGGTGGGGAAAGAGCCCCGTTTACTATTAATCGAGTTATTGTTTCGGAATAACATATTTTTATACCGTTAAGGAGGACCTTTCCTACGTTTATCTGTTCTAAAAGAGCAAACAAAAAGAAATGGCTAACGTCGTCGAAAGCTTTCGCTAGGTCAATTTGAAGCATGGCCACTTGATCTTGTAAACTGTCGCAGCAATGAAGAACAGATCGCGTTACGTGAATGTTTGTCTGGATTGTGCGGCCTTTAATCCCGCATGTTCGATGAGCTCCAACCACTCTTGAAATGGCACAATGTAAGCGTTCAGTAAGAATTTCGGCAAATATTTTGTAATCGACAGTGCAGAGCGCTATTGGGCGATACCCTTCAACAGTCCTTAACTTGTCAGAGTCTGGAGCTTTTTTGGTATTAACACGGTGTGACTCTGATAAAACGATGGGGGTAACCTGCCATACTGAAGTGAAGCTATAAAAAGTTCAAGGAGGAATGGACATATTATGTCTATGTGTTGCTTATAAAATTCTGCTGAAAGGCCACCTGGTCCGGGTGTCCTTCGAGCTAGGGAGGGACCCCATGGCCTGGCATATCTCTTGAGAAAGAACGGTCTAGTAAATAGTTCGGATTCCTTGTCCCTCAAGCTGGGCAGCAGTGAAATGAGAGGCATATACTCTTCGTTTCATGAGGGCGAGACCTGACCAAATAAGTTTTGATAGTGTTGTGTTAATGTGGTCATAATGCTGTCGGTATATCTTGAGTAAGCGCCATTCCATAGCAACTCCGGAATTTCTTTTGCTAACGCGTGTCTCTGCTCGTCATCGAAAGTCTTTTTAGTAGGTTGTTCGGCCGACGCAAGGCGTTGACATCTTGATCGCACGGCCGCTCCTCGGTAACGCTGAAGCTCGTGGCGTTGGAGCTCAGATTTCAGAAAGCAAATTTCCTCATGAAAACTAAGCTGGTTTTTCGCATTCCAGCTCATACAGTTTGTGAAGGCTATGTGTAAGTGCACGCCTGTCAGCTTTCTCGTGATATGCCTGAATACACGCACACTGAATTGCGATGTTTTTAGCTTCTTGTTTAAAACTATCCCACTGTGCAAAAATGTAAAGATCGGTCTTACTACAAATGGCCAAAAGCAGGTAATTAGTCGCTCATTAAAGTCATTGTGTTTAAGAAGATTGTTGTTTAGCTTCCACAGCGCCCATTTGGGCCAAGACATGTGTTTACGTTTCTCACCTAACCTGGACAGTTACAACACAATGGTCAGAAAAGGATACCGGCGTTACCAAATATTCGAATGTGTGTTCCAAAAGACAACTAAACACGTATATTTTATCAAGGCGTGCGTGGCCAGAACTTCGCAAGTGCGTGAAGCGATTGATGGACGTTCGAGAGGCACCGACGTCACTTAGGCAGTGTTGGCGCACAAGATTCTCGAGAGCAGTACTACTGTTGTCGTGTCTCAGACTGATCGTCGAGCGGTCAGTGGTCTTCGCATACACAGTTAAAGTCGCCAAACAGAACAATACATTTGTCGTGTGTCAAGAAAAGCACCTAAATTTGGGAAAAGATGAAAGTCGACGAGAAGAGTCACTATAGGCATAAACGCAAATCAGCCGCCAGTGAATGGAACGATGTCACCAGCCAGTTTGACTACGCCACCGCTGCCGCAATGCATCGAGGGAGCTTTAGTCTTTCTGCACGTGTGATAACCTTGCTGGAACTCTGCGCGTGTAGAGCACGAGGCGGCACGAGCAGTCTTGTGCACTGCTGCCTGCCTCCTGCAGTAACTAAAGTTATGGCGGTCGTCACACGTGCGCCGAACGCTTGGTGACATCGGTCTATTATCTCTAATGGTGGTGGTCCAGCTGGATCGCTTTTCAGCCTCTTGGAGCGCTCTGCCAAAGCCGGTGTGCATTCGCTGGTTGATGCCAGGTCGCTCCAAGTATATTCGACTGGTTCTTTCGGAGCGCTCTCTGAAGCTCCGACTCTCGCCGTCCTCCGAATCGGAGCGGTTTTAGGCGCTCTGGCTTGGAAGTGGGAGCGCGAAAGAGATATGGCTGCCGATCGGTCACGTGACTCCAGCCATTCCGCCATTTTGTTTTTGTGTCGGAAGCGGTCGGCGAGAACACAGCTACTCCGTAAAAAGAAGGCTACGAAAAACAGCTGTCAGTCTCTGACGCCGTCACCGTTGTGTTGTGCTCCCCGAATTGAGGTGAAATGTCGTTAAAACGAAGACGTTTGATGTTAGGGGTGGCAACGTCAGTGCTGTTGGCGAAGCTAGCAGACAGCGACAACACCAGCAGCTTGGTCGACGACGACGAGGGCCGTGTTTACGAAGCGAAGTTTGCCATGTTGTTTGACGCACCTTGTACGGTGCCCAAGGTCAAGGCCTTGACGAAGCTTGACGAAGAGATTTCCCAATGAACATCAGCGTCCGCGTTGACAGCTGCCATTTTTCAAGGATTGGCGGATGACTGGATGACTGAATACTGCTGAACCCTTTGAATCCGAGCAGCAAAAGTTCCGCTAGAGGGCGGCTTGCGCCGTCCTTTAGTGGCGCAGGCCATCCTCCTATCCGCTCGGCTTGCCGCTCTGATAAGTTGAGGAGCGTGTCTGGCTGGGCGCGCCGATTCTCTCCCGCTCCGCGATGCGGAAGCGCTCCGGGATCTGGTAGCCGCGACTCGGATGATTGGAGCGCTCGAAAGTGACCATCGAATATACCATAAGTAAGTGTCATAACAGATAAAACGACCTCCAGTATGAACCGTGTACGAGAGCGAGGTGTAGTTTAAGTCTTTGCGGAGAAATAAGAAAACAGCCAGCCGATAGCCCTCACAGCGTGGCTAACACACACTTCATACCTGTGTAGAAAAGGCTCGAGCGCACTTGTTGTAGCCTCCTCCGACTCTATCTTTGTCTCCTGAATCGCAACAATGTCCAACCGCTCAAGTTGCAAGAGCCGACAAAGTTGCACCTGCCTCGCACGAAAACTTATACCTCGACGTTTAGTGTTGTGAAATTAAGGGGAATATTCTTAGCTTGCTATCCGTCCTCATAGAGGCCGCATTTCAGCGTTGACACCACTCGCCACACTTTAGGTAGCTCCTGGCTTCGCGTTCGGCTTGGCACGGGACCCCGATGCTTTCTTTTTGCCGACGTCTCCGTCGCAAACACGGTTGCGTAGTGTTGAGGACTCGCTTGAACACAAAGGTGCCTCTGTGTCAACCGGTGCCGGTCGCTTAAGTGGTTGGCTGCTGCTCGGGGGAGGGCCGTCCTCGCTAACTGCGTGCTGAGGTGTAGTCGGAGCTTTGGAGACAGTAGGTGCGGGAGTCGCATCAGGTTCCACGTGCGCATTCTGTGTGGTGCTGGTGTTTGGGGATGCTGCAGGTTCCAACACCGGAAAGTTCTTCATTCTCGTGGATGTTTTGTGATGGCTGGGTGTCTGTACTGTCCCCGGGCCGTGCATCTTCTGAAGGATGGGCCGATTGGACGGGTAGCAATTCCCCGGTGACGTCAGCTACCTCACTGACATCCATTAGGATTTCCGCCGCTGTGTCATCTTCGTGTGTTTGGCTTTGTCGTAACATGTCAGCATAGGTGGCGCGGTTGACATACTCTCAGTTAGGTGACCATACTGCCGGCAGTTGGAGCACCTGGGTGTTCTACAGTAGCGTCGAATATGTCCCACTTTGTTGCAGCGCAAGCACAACGGAGGTCGCCGAGGAATAAGGACAAGGCTCTGGCACCCGTAGACTTGAAGGAGATGTGGTATATCTGACTGGCATTGACACCATCTCCTAGTACCAGTACTACCTCTCGATTTAGAGTCTCCATGTGCTCGAGCTCGCTTCACATCCATTTTTCTCTCTTGATCGATCGCACTTTGCCAAACCGGGCGAGAGCTTCGATAACTCATCGATCCTCTAGATGCTGTGGGAGCCAAAGAAGCTTTAGGTTTATTTCTTGCTTGTCCGGGTCAATGATGAGGCACTTTCGGCCTTTCGCGCAAAGCTCTCGTTGAGCGACAAGCTTGACCTTGGTAACGGTGTTGACACACGTCCGCACCCAAACGTGAGACATCTGAAACTGTCCGAGGCTCACAACGTCCTTCAATCCGACGATGCCACGTAGGGCGTCTCGAAAATCAGGAGCTTGATACGGGCGCGCCGAGAGGTCCCCATGCAGGAAAACGGAATTTAAGCTCAGGTTACCTGATGTCAGACGTGGCAGGATTATCCGGTAGTCTTCTGTAACGTTAGCAGACGTCATAACGTTTCCTCGGCCAGCGGCCGAGAAATTTTCCCCGGAGAACATGGAGTAGGTGGCCGTTCGAAACGGCGTCTTCTTCCTCGGGCACCGATTCTCCCACAGCCACAACGCTTATAATGCTAAGACAGATGACCCCGAATGGTTGCGTGAAGATATTTTGTGTTTTCTTGACCTGTCATTGAAACAGTGTCCTGTTTGTCTCTAGAAACTTTCCCGCATCTAAACGGTAGTTCATGCATGATGTCAGTGACACAGTCAGTATATTGGCTGACATGTTTCTTGGAGCACCATGACTTTGACATTAGTGACACACTCAGTATATTTATTGGCTTACGTGCTTCTTGGTGCACAGAACTTTTCTTTTTTCTAGACATGATCGGACATATCTTCGCAGGTTTGCAGTGCGCAAAAAGACAATGTCGGCATTTTATCTTTCCGGCAATCTTTCTTGAGTTGTGTGAAACTTTCTGCATGTATAGAATGGCATTTATCTCCTCTTTCATCTTTTTTTTTGTAATACTTCCATTCGCTGGATTCTTTTGTTTAATTTTCTGAAGCAGGTTTTCACAAACACTAAAAATCAGCCGCGAAGGGAGCTTATCTAGACGGGTGTCTGAAGTGTTTTATTGGCTGTTGGCGTTGTTTGATATGCAAAAGGGCAGATGAGTTGTGCATATAAGCGTTGCATTGTCTTGAAATAAATCAGTTGACAGTAGCGCCTGTCCCTGTCGGTCGTGTTATCTCCTATCGTCCCTGTCACTTTGCGCTTTTAAATATTATACCTACCATGGACCAACTAGCCCAAACCAAAGTTTTAATGCTACATATTTCTTCTACTTTTGGCTGTTTCCTATTTCATCACGTTCAGCAAGATCCTGCCATCACTTGCGTCCAATCTCATCGCCATTTCAACTGCCAATCCCGGATTTTTAGCTTCTGTATGAAGAGGAAATATGTGCCACTGGAGGTTCCAGTGCTTTTTGGTGTATTGGGAGCCATCCATGGGGACACGCCAGAAGAATGTGCAAAAATCTTAAATATGAATATTGAACACAGGTTCGGCTCTATCTTGAATGGGTACGCGTCGTCGAGCGGTGAAGGGAAAGAACACCAAAACAATTTTCGGTTTCCGAGCACAGGAAATTAGCATCCCAAACTACGGAGTTCCTGTGGGAGAGAGCTCGGCTTCTGGCTGCTGTGTAGTGGCTGCGAACCGCTTTTGGGGTCAACGACGTTCTTAAAAAAAAAAAAACGAAACAAAAAACGGAGTGGGAGATTATAGAGTATTTTTTTAATTAAAAAGAAGAATGACATGTGCGTCAGCGTGCCGTTGTGCTAGCCTACTAGATAAAGGAGTGACTTATGTAGATGGGTTTCTGTAAATGGTTTATTTGCTGTTGGCGTTGTTTGATATTTAAAGCGGCAGTTTTAGTTGTGCTTATAAGCGTTGGAACGGTCTTGCAGTACATTTATTGAGAGTATCGCTTGTCTCTGTCATTCGTGGTATTTAATATCGTCCCTGTCTGTATCGCTTTTAAACCTTGTACGTACCGTGGACCTGCTAGCCCAAAACCAAAGTTTCAATGTCCCTGACCAGTGACCAAGCAGTGAGAAGAATTTCTCTTGCTCGATCGTTCGCGACTTTCTCAGTCTGAAATTCTAAGTGTCCAAACTTTCGCAACCAAGCGAGTCAATCATGTGGAACGAAACGTAAATTTACTCTCGTTTCAAAGGAGTGCGAAGACCCTCGGTGACCTTAGCGCATTCCTTCCTTCTTCCTCGTACTTCCTTCTTTTCTTCGGCGACTCCGATGCACCTTGACTGAGAAGTGCGCATCTCGTAGTACGAAATACAATCAGCTGCGCTATGAGTAGAGAGTTTCAGTATATCGTTCCGATACCCCCGATAACGATGCCCGAGAACGATACAATGCAGGCGCGAAGGCGATGGCGGAGCATCGGGTATCGTTATGGGAGCCATCGGAACGATCTACTAAAACTCTCTAATTTTGACACTCGGTCGGTTCTCCAAGTTTTGTTTTTGTGGACGCCGCCATTTTGGTGCCTTGCGCAGAACGTTATTTGCAATACATATTTTTGTTCTTTTTTTTTTAAGTTTACCAAGCAACATTTGCTGTGGCCATTTCTTATGCAGGAAGCGTGAGACTGGATCCGAGTTGACGGCGAGACGCCGACGCGTGCCCCTCGATCGTTGTCCAACACTCCGCTCCGAGTGCGTGCCCAAATGATGGCAGCCTCGGATAACTGTAAGAACAGCTGCCAGATGGAGCGGCGCATGCGGTTTCCCGAGCAAAGCTCTCTCTATATATACCTGTTTTGGAGTAGAGTGCCTTCACACACACACGCGCCTTTTTCTTGAATGGTGACATCTCAGCCATTTTGTCGCCCAATTGTCTTTTGTTTTTATGCCCTTTTGAAGTGCGCGCAATCTGGTGTGCCCCAGCTCGACCAACGTATATAGCCTTGGCTAATGTCAGCGTTGCTAGATTACCTCAGTTGGAGGAGTCGCTTGGAGCTCAACAACTTTTTTTTTTCTATGCGTGCTTGGTTTAGGCGTTGATACCAAAGTTTACAAACAGAACGGGCGCTGTGACGAGGCACGTTCGCTGCTGCTCCATTGGCTCCAACGGCTGCGGCCGAACGTGCAGTAAAACGGGGTATGGGAATCTTTAAAACAAGTTTAATTATTCAAACAATAACTGCTACATCCGAATTCTCCAACTTGTATATTCCAACAACTTTATTAGCTAGTAATTGTAAGTGTTTCAAATGAGATTTACCAGAAAACTAACGGCATCGAACCGGGCAAAGTAAATAACGAGATAGACGTGGTGTAGGTGCAACCGCGCTAACAACGAGTCCTAAGGAAAGGAACGCACAACTCAGGACAAGCTCTCGTCCTTTGTTGTGTGTTCCGCTCCTTAGTCCTCCATGACACGCGCTGTTGCGCCTACACCATGCTTAACTTCCACCAACTAGCCCAGCTCTCCCCTCTGTTGAAAAACACGGCCTCAACCCCTTCTTTAGAAAAAAAAAACGGTTGTGTAACAATTTCATTAACTACAAGGATGAATTTCAGGAGCAAGACAAAGATCATCGACTTAGTAGAATGATGCAGGCAACTATTCAAGCTGAGGAACAACAAACATACAAGTGGAGACGCAAATACCTGTACATGGGCAAGTAAAGAGGGCACTAGAAAGAACGTCGAAAAGCATCCAGGAGTACAAAAAAGCTTTGCTTAGAGGGAGACATACAATTATAACGAATAGAAGAGAAGCATTCGCTCTACTTAAAGTAAACTATCCAGAGAAGGACAAATAGCGCATTGAAAGTTAACACGGTAAAACTAACCTGCTCTTTGCACCTTCGACGAAAGTTTGAGCTTTCAACGTGCGGGCGCCGATATGGCCAGCTCGATTTGGTGCGTGAAGATCTACTTCTGCCATCCCGGATGTATGTATATATAGGGTGTTTCACGAAATGTGGACAAATTCGACAAAGCGAAACCACGCGTCGCACCAAGAACTTGTGTCGTTTTGGACCTGGGCCAGGGGCCTATTTAGGGAAAATTATTGAAGTCCGAGATAATTATATTAGTTAATTATTTTGCGTAATTAACTCTTTTAATATTGGTTTAAGGGCATGTTTTCAATTAGAAAATTATCAGCATCATCGAAAAGCACTAAATCAACAAATTGCAGAACGATAGACGGCACGCGAAGCATTTTCCGGCTCTCTGAAAAACCGTACAAATTCGACGGGTTATTACGTTTCGGTTTGTTATCGGAGCGCATCTCGGCCCAGGCGGCACCGCGCCCCGTGGAGAGATAGTGCAACCAGCCTCTGCTGTGTCGCGCGATGACAGCGCAGCAGAGGTTGGTTGCACTATCTCTCCACGGGGCGCGGTGCTGCCGGGGCCAGATGCGCCCGATAGCAAACCGAAACTTAAAAACCAGTCGAATTTGTGCGGGTTTTTAGAAAGCCGTAAAACGCTGCGCGTGCCTTCTTATCGTTCTGTAGTTTGTTGATTTAGTGGTTTTCGATGACGCTGAGCAATTTTTCATTGAAACCATGCCCTTAAATAAACACAATATTAAAAAGTTAATTACGCAAAAAATAATTAACAATCTAATTATCCAGGGACTTAATAATCTTCATAAATAGGCCCTGCTCAGGACCAAAACGACACAAGCATTATTTTGTTGCGACGTGTAGTTTCCGCGATATCGAATTTGTCCACTCTCGTGAAGCACCCTGTATTTATATACAGGGTGTTTGATTTTAATGCAAATATACTGTCTAAAAATAACTGCGAGTGTTATACGACTTCTGTCTTCGCCACGATCGACGGACATTAAAAGAGGAGATAGTCGTCATGGCAAATTTGACTAAGGAACTAAAGTATCTTCATTAAAAGTTTAATGATTGCTTTTAAGGTTCATTTTGGAAGGGGTTTATCAGTCGTGCCTCATCACTTGTCACGAATGACAAGTGATGAGGCGATAATAACTAAATAAACGAAATGTTTAATGGGGGCGAACTTGTGCCCAAAAATAAAAGGGAAAAGAAAGATAACAGGAGAGCGTCGCGGGCGTCGAAGGCGGCGAAGCAGCAAGATCGAACGCTGAGGCGAAACTGACTTTGGCTCGCCACGCGAAGCCCCTTATGTACACGCGTGGGCTTCTGGAATAATCGGCGTGGAAGGTTCGACGCGTAGAACTTTCGGGCCTAGAATAAACAATAATGTTCTCGAATTCACCAGAATAATAAACTGAAAGTATAAACAAAATTCGCGGAGCCCCCAGGAATCGAACCCTGGGCCTCCGCACGAAAGTCAAGCGCGGTAACCACTCGGCCACGCACGCGCTTGCTCGCCGACGCGCGTGGCATTACTCCCCCCCTTTAAAAAGGCATCGTCTCGATGCCACGTGAAAGGCAACAGAACAGAGCAAGACAAACAAAAGAATGGGAAAATACGGAAGCTGGCAAAACACAATCCTATCAAGCGTTGCACGAGATCACAGTTCACAGTCTTATCGCGCGTAGTACGGCTTGAGGCGCACGACGTGAACGACTTCCGGTCGTGGAGGGCGGCGTGATGAAGTCCGTGTTCCGTCGGGCATCACCTCGTAGTTCAGATCGCCAAGTCGGCGAAGCACTTTGTAGGGTCCGAAGTAGCGCTTCAGGAGTTTCTCGCTTAGACCGCGTCGTCGTATTGGGGTCCAAACCCACACACGGTCTCCGGGCTTGAAGCGAACGTCGATCCGGCGAAGGTTGTACCGGGCAGCGTCGACACGTTGTTGGTCTTGAATTCGGAGTCGGGCGAGCTGGCGGACTTCTTCGGCTCGTTGAGCAACCACCTGGGCGTCGGGTATCCCATCGTCAGCTGGCTCGTGGGGTAGCATTGCGTCGAGCATGGTCGACACTTTTCTGCCATGCACCAGCTGAAACGGTGTTACTCCTGTTGTCTCTTGCACCGCCGTGTTGTAAGCAAATGTGACGTAGGGTAACACCTCGTCCCAAGTCTTATGCTCTACGTCGACATACATTGAGATCATGTCGGCGATGGTTTTGTTCAGCCGTTCTGTTAGTCCATTTGTCTGCGGATGGTACGCAGTGGTTCGACGGTGGCCGGTGCCACTGAGACGAAGGATCTCTTGCGTCAGCTGGGCCATGAACGATGATCCACGGTCGGTAATGAGGACTTCGGGGGCGCCGTGCCGGAGGACAATGGACTCGATGAAAAACTTGGCGACTTCCACAGCCGTACCTGATGGAAGGGCTTTCGTCTCGGCGTACCGTGTAAGATAATCTGTGGCGACGATTATCCAGCGGTTTCCCGACGTTGACGGTGGGAAAGGGCCAAGTAAATCCATTCCGATCTGCTGGAACGGTCTGGACGGGGGAGCAATCGGATGCAGAAGTCCTGACGGCTTCGTCGGCGGTTTTTTTCGTCGTTGACACTCGTGGCATGATCGAATGTAGAGGTGAACGGTCTTCGGTAGCCTCGGCCAGTAATACTTTTCTCGAATCCTGGCGAGCGTCCTGCTGTAGCCAAGGTGCCCAGCCGTTGGGTCGTCGTGACAGGCTTGGAATATCTCCTCTCTAAGGTCGGCAGGGATTACCAGCAGCCATGGCGAGCTGTTGTCTCCGAAGTTCTCCTTGTAAAGCACACCTTGTCGGAGGACGAAGGTCGGCAGGGCCCTCAAGAAGACACGGGGGATAGTACCCCCTCGTCCTTCGAGGTGCTCGATTAGGGCGCGCAACTCAGGATCGCTTCTTTGACGTCGCGCCATGTCGTCGGTGTTCACCGCGCCTAGGAAGCACTCGTCGTCATCGTCGTCGCTGCTACCGGAGGATGTCTCGACAGGGGCTCTGGACAGGCAATCGGCGTCGCTGTGCTTGCGGCCTGACTTGTAGACCACAGTCATGTTGAACTCCTGCAGTCGGAGGCTCCATCGAGCGAGACGTCCTGAAGGGTCCTTTAGGTTCGCAAGCCAGCAGAGCGAGTGGTGGTCCGTGACAACGCGGAAAGGGCTCCCGTATAAGTACGGGCGAAACTTCGTGATGGCCCAGACGACCGCCAGACATTCTTTTTCAGTCGTGGAGTAATTTCTCTCCGCCCTGGACAGTGTCCGACTGGCGTAGGCGATGACTCGCTCGGTGCCTTCTTGCACTTGAACCAGTACCGCGCCAAGGCCTTCGTTACTTGCGTCCGTATGAATCTCGGTTTCCGCATCTTGATCGAAGTGTCCAAGAACAGGAGGAGTCTGGAGTCGTTGCTTCAGCTCGTCGAATGCGTGCTGTTGCTCCTCGGCCCATTCAAACTTCTCGGCGTCCTTCGTAAGTTTTGTGAGCGGTGCGGAAATTCTTGCGAAATCCCGAACGAAGCGTCGATAGTAGGCACAAAGTCCTAGGAATCTTCGCACGGCCTTCTTGTCTGAAGGCGCTGGAAATGCCGCAACGGCGCGAGTCTTCTCGGGGTCTGGGCGGACGCCGTCATTACTAACCACGTGGCCTAGGAACTTCAGTTCGTCATAGGCGAACCGGCACTTGGACGGCTTAAGGGTGAGTCGTGCGGTCTGTATGGCTTGGAGTACAGCTCGGAGTCGTCGCAAGTGCTCGTCGAAGTCACTTGAAAACACAACGACGTCGTCAAGGTAGACAAGACAGCTCTGCCACTTCAGTCCTGCCAGTACGGTGTCCATGACACGCTGGAAAGTTGCTGGCGCCGTGCATAGTCCGAAAGGCATCACCTTGAACTCGTACAGTCCATCCGGCGTGACGAAAGCTGTCTTCTCTCGGTCCCGTTCGTCGACTTCGATCTGCCAGTAACCGCTCTTCAGATCCATCGATGAAAAGTACCGGGAGTGGCGCAGCCGGTCTAGTGTGTCATCGATGCGGGGGAGTGGATAGACGTCTTTCTTGGTTACCGCGTTCAGCTGTCGGTAGTCCACGCAGAACCTAAGCGTTCCGTCCTTCTTCTTGACAAGCACGACTGGAGAGGCCCACGGACTGCTTGAAGGCTGGATGATGTCGTCGTTCAGCATTTCTTGCACTTGCTCTTGAATGACCTCCCTTTCTTTTACGGAGACTCTGTACGGCGATCGGTGCACAGGGAGCGCGTCGTCCTCGGTAATGATGCGATGCTTCGCAACGGCGGTTTGGCGCACCTTCGACGACTTCGCGAAGCAGTCGCTGTATTCGGCGAGGAGGTCAATCAGCTGTCGTCGTTTCGGGCCTGGAAGCTTCGGGTCGATGTCGAGCTGCGCTGGCGGCGCAATGTCTTGCTGAGGTGGCGATGATTCGTCAGCGATCACGGCGATTGCGGCGGAGTTTCGAAGTTCCTCGACGTGGCCCACAGCGGCACCTTTCGTGAGGTGTTGCGTTTCTTGTCGGAAGTTCGTCACGAGGACCACGGTGCGCCCATCCTGGAGTTCAGCCACTCCTCTTGCGACGCCGATTCCTCTTCCTAGAAGCAACTGGAGGCTTCCCTCGAGCAGAACTTCGCCGCAGAAAGCTTCGGTGACCCCGACGGGCACGAAAACACTCGACCGCGGCGGTAAGTTCACGTGGCTTGCGAGGACTCGGACCGCGGATGAAGTAGCTTGGGGTTCCTCCTGTGGTGAAACAGGTTTTCGTAGCGTCAACCGGTTTGCTCCGAGGTCGATGACGGCGCCATACTCGCAGAGAAAGTCCATTCCGAGGATAACGTCCCTCGCACAGTCTTGCAGAACGACGAACTTCACAGGGCAGGTCTCACCGTGGATCTCGACGCGGGCAGTGCATCTCCCGACTGGTGTGATGAGGTGCCCACCGGCGGTTCGTATCTGGGGGCCTTCCCACGGCGTTGTCACTTTTCGTAGGCGGCGAGAGAGCCTCCCACTCAAGACTGAGTAGTCTGCTCCGGTGTCCACGAGTGCTGATGCGTCGTGGCCGTCGATGACGACGTTTAGGTTGTTGGACACCGTTGCAGGGGCGTCATTGCGATGCGTAGCGTCGGAAGAGTGGGAGCGCTCCGTCGTTCTTGGAGGCTCTTTGCTTCGGTCGTCTTCGGCAACGCCACCTCCAGGCGTTGCCGCACTTAGTTTTCCCGGCGACGCAGGGGAGACAGGCTCTCTCGGCGGGGTCGTGGCGCTGGAGACGCTGAACGTCTGGGCGACGGTGAGCGGGACTCACGGCGGAGAGGCGGCGTAGAAGATGGCGAACGTCGTAGGTACTCCTCGATGTCGCGAGGCCGTTCGTCGTACCGTGGGCGCGGGTCGTTCGGGTGGAACCCGCGCAGCCCCAGTTGTCGGTAGGGGCATCGACGGTAAATGTGGCCGGCTTCACCGCAGTGATAGCACAACGGGCGTCGGTCGGCCGTTCGCCACACGTCGGTCTTCCTCGGCGAGGGTCGCTCCGGGCGGACGTCCTGGACTTGTCTCTCCTGTCGTCGAGGATACTGCGGCATCGGAGGGTCTCGTCGGGGTGGCGCAGTGGCGTGGTGGTTAGCTTGCGGCGGTCGTCGGGCCATGGCGGCGTAGCTCAAAGTCGGTTCCTCTGGGGTCGTCGTGTTGATCGGAACCTCAGGTTGGAAGGCCCGGTGAACTTCCTCTCGGACGACCTCAGCGAGCGACAGTGAGGTCGGCCGATCCGCAGTGGGGAGTATCTTGCGGAGTTCTTCCCGGACGACTTCACGGACGATCTCCCGAAAGCTGTCGACACCGCTGGTGTTCAGGTCGAGAAGGGAAGCAGCGGCAGATGGAGCAGCAGGCGCGCCGGCGATTCGGTGGTAGTGGCTTTCTCGGGCTGTCAGGGCGCGCTCGATATTGGTGGCTTCGGTAACAAAACCATTGACAGTCGTCGGGGGATTGCGTACCAGTCCTCCGAAAATTTCACCCTTCACCCCACGCATGAGAGCGCGAAGTTTCTTCTCCTCGGTGGCTTCCGGATCGGCCCGGGCACTTAGACGCAGGACATCTTCGACAAAGCTGGTCACGCTTTCGGTGGGGCCCTGCACCCTTGTTCGAAGAAGGTCCTCCGCTCGCTGCCGACGGTGGTAGTTGATGAACGTCCGCTTCAGTTCGGCGGCGCATGGCTCCCACGAAGTAAAGGAGGCTTCGTGGTTCTCAAACCAGTGCCTCGCGGTGCCTTCCAGCGCGAAGTAGAGGTTCTGGAGGCGGTGCTCATCCGTCCATCCGTTGTGGCGGGCTACACGTTCATAATGATGCAGCCAGTCCTCTACGTCTTCGTGAGCTTCACCGTGGAAGGGCGTCGGAGTGCGTGGAGTGACGGGCAGGATGACGACGGGTGGAGTAGTCATCGTCGCGGTCCGCTTCTTTGGCAGGGGTCCGAATTCCGGGAGCTGGCCTTCGGTACGGTGGCTTGCTCGGGCGTTGGAGTCTTCTGCGAAGGGTAGCCTCCGGGGCTGAGCACGTCACTTGGCCGGCGTGTCTTCGTAGGGGTACGTTTTACGGGCATAGACTGCAGTACCCCGCACCTCCACCAAAATGTCACGAATGACAAGTGATGAGGCGATAATAACTAAATAAACGAAATGTTTAATGGGGGCGAACTTGTGCCCAAAAATAAAAGGGAAAAGAAAGATAACAGGAGAGCGTCGCGGGCGTCGAAGGCGGCGAAGCAGCAAGATCGAACGCTGAGGCGAAACTGACTTTGGCTCGCCACGCGAAGCCCCTTATGTACACGCGTGGGCTTCTGGAATAATCGGCGTGGAAGGTTCGACGCGTAGAACTTTCGGGCCTAGAATAAACAATAATGTTCTCGAATTCACCAGAATAATAAACTGAAAGTATAAACAAAATTCGCGGAGCCCCCAGGAATCGAACCCTGGGCCTCCGCACGAAAGTCAAGCGCGGTAACCACTCGGCCA
>JAZHYW010000678.1:0-25478 GCA_037355805.1 Ixodes ricinus | reverse complement strand
CATCAGATCACTTTCCCGCCTAATTTTCCGTAAAAATTTAAGTTCCGTGGCCTAAGCACTTCAATTTCCTAGTTACATTAAGCAGAACATTTATGTTACCTAACATGTCACATGATATATATATATATATATATATATATATATATATATATATATATATGTAACAATTTGGCTTTCCATAAATGTAACGGTTAACGTGACGTAGACACCAATTGAGTTCAGCCGCTATAATTTGAGGGGAAATAAAAAAGGAACGTCGTTCTCCTTTGCTAGCGTAAACAACAGTTTAATGTATTTTAAAGAAAATTCAATATTTTTTTCTAATTTTATAGTTATGACGCTCTTTACTGAAGGACGTACCCCTGAATTACGGTGTATCTGATTTTCGTTTTAGTTTCTTAGATGACTTGTGTTGTTATGGAGACATCCTATCTCAAAAGTTTGTTATAAGGGTCTAAAGCTAGACCGAAACTACAGGCTCGAGCACGATGGCAAGAATTTTGACCAACGGCATGGCCGTCGTGTAATGCAAGGTTCGTATTGCGGTACCGTAAAACGTATGACTGGCCTAGTCGCATGAGCAGTTCCGATCAGTCAGGTAAGACCATACGTATAGTTTTCTGCCTTAAATTGCAGATATTAGACATCTGTAGCAAATATTAATACACATTCATAAAGTTGCTGTCCTAAATGCGAATTTTCTATGATGAACGCAGGCTCACTTCCACTTTTAGTCTTGTGAGAAGAACTACAATCTTGGTGGTGTAGAATGGACGTTTCAAAAGCGTAGTGGAAGCTAATCCTATAAGATCGCGCTGAACAGGAAGGGAATATACTCTGTTCAGAATTAAGCTGAGACTAGATGCTCCGCATTCAGCGCGAGGTTTCTGCCCTTGCTAACACAAGTGTGAACGCTTATGCACGCGCAACCAAAGCACCGCGGAAGCCAGCAAGCTCGCGCTGAAGGTCGCATGAGCTTCTAGTGTCAGGTAAGGGTTTACGGAGTACGAACTATGACCGCCAGTGAATGCCACGTTCAGCACTAAGACGCGCTTGAGGGAGCCTGGAGTCAGTGGTATTGGTGTGTGATCGTCGAAGAGCACTTACAAACAACGGCTGCTAAAACATAACAAAACAAGCAGAAATCGTCGGCTGTAAAAGGAGCAGTAAAAACATGGCAAAACAAGTGGTGGTACGAACAAGAAACCTCCTTGAAAACTAAGATTACATCAGCGCACAAGGTTGCTTAACAAACAGCCAACCCGCTTTATGCCCGCTGAAATGCTGGTGGCAACATTTTTAATATTCGTTTTAGAGTGGGCTTCTGCTTCCCATTAGCGATATATTTTTAGCAGTGCTCGTATATAGTATCTTATTTACCTTGGTTCGGCTTTTGTCATGTGTTACCCTTTAAATAGTGCATCCTATGCGTTATTAAAAAAATCGAACACCAACCAAGCCCTTCTATAGGGACCCTACGTTTCAAGGCCAATTCGGCCTCTCCTTCAGGGGCGACTACGGCTACGGCCGTTGAGGAGCAGTGTCTTTTTTCTTCTTCTTCTACGGCGGGTGTCTGGTCTTCTTCTTTACGGCTGTGCCTTTTCAATAAAGTAACGAAGCCCGTTTCCTATACAAGGACTTGGTTGGTGTTCGGATTTTTTAATAATTAATTACTCCCAACCAGACAAATCTCTGTAAAATGTTTACGTTTAAATTATATGCGTTATATGTCTATGAAGATAGGCTTCACTCCCAATATTCACTGCGTTTTGCTTACCAAATAGTGCAAGCCAGAGCACTAAGAATATCGATAAGACGGAGATTAGCAGGAAGAGCGAAAGGGCAACCCCATTCTTGCTTGTCCTAGAGTAAGATGGTTAAAACATGCATAAATATAAAACCAATATAAACGTGATATATCAGCGAAACACAAGGTTTTCTAGCAGAGGCTATCAAATTTTAGTAGAGTAGACGCAAACACTAATTTAAGAGGACAAAGCAATTAAACAGCACAAACGCAGATGACACTCTTTTAAACTCTCCCGTAATTTTTGACATCATGCCGAAACCGCCGAGCAACCTGAATGATGAAGCCACCACAGCATGATCGCTCGGGTTCATCCAAAGCCCGGAAGCCCATAACACTTAGAAGTCACATATGACATATTCTTTCTATTTCGGACTTGATGTTCATAAAAAGACATAAATACAAATAATTTTTTCAACTAAATATGATAACGTTATTTTTTTTAAATTTAACTTCACACCATTATTTGAGAAAACATATCTTGACAGCATCGAAATCAATCTGAATATCTATGGAGTAACAATGGGTTTCAATGTTGTAAAATATTTCTTTATCATCAACATACTGCAAAAACTCAGAAAACTGACACAACCGCGTATATCATTCGCAAATATGTTGTACAAAAAGACGACGAATATTAAAGCCCGGAAGACTCCAGAAGTTGAAGTGTGCAGGACCAACGTCTGGTATGTGGAAAAAATTCAAACGCCCCGACAAATACCTTCTGAACTATTTGATATACCTTGCAGTTACACAATATTCGAAGAGTTTAGCTGTAAGTAATTCATGGTTGACGTTATCGAATGCTTCTGTGATGTCTAAGTACACCACATTAACCTGCCCTCGGTTTTCAATCATAGGGGCACAGAACTGTCTAAATTGACAAATATTTGTTTTTTAGTGGCCTTTCATAAAGCCATGATTTACACGATTATATTGTTGTCAAAGACGCAGTGAAAGCGTGTGATAACTATTATCTAAAAATCTTGGATATATTTGGTACTACTGAAACCGGCCTATCATTGTTTTTATTAGTGGAATTTCTAGATTTCAAAGCCTGCATGATAACTCCACATTTACACACGGTAGAAAATAAATAAGATTTCAGTGACAAATCAAAAACATATTTTAATACTAGTCTATATAAACAAAGATAACATTTTAAAATCTAACTAGGTATGCCATCAAAACCCAAGGAGAGCTTTGTCTTTACGTTTCTTAACCGCCTCAATTATTTCAGAGCTGTACATATCCCATGCTACCATCCCGTCGCCTCCACTCGAAAGAAAGCGCAATGTTTCGACATCCCATATGTGACCGATAATGAATAATTACAAAACGCCTAAAACAACTTTGGAGCTGCCTGTTTACAGATTTTGCTAAGGAAGATACCGGCGGTTGCATCGGGATGGCCTAACTTGTTGTGAATCGCGCTGTTGGCAACGTTACGTTGGCTGTTGCTGTGGGCAAAATGAAGAGAGGTTTTTCACCTCCATAAGTGAGAGCTACGTTCTTGTTAGACCAATGAATCACCTACCCTTTACACCTGACGCTGCTGTGGAAATGAAAAGCCCGTCGTTATATTTTTTTCCCCCGAACCCAAAATTTTCATGTTATCCCAAGCGTGAGTGGACTATCAAGTCAATTTCGTGTCGTGCAGCCGGCTGCTGGCTCGTGGAAAGATCATGCGCCAGTTATTATGAACAGTGAAATGTTTGGTTCAGCCATGGCCGGACTGGATCCGCGCTCGCTGTTTTACAACCTGTTTAATAAGGCAGGATAACGCCTATGTTTCCGAAGCGGCACTGGCAGATAGTAGCATCTAAGCGCCACTGGGCGGCCGGGAGCTGCGCCACTGTGCGGCTGCAATCAAAGGTATGGGAGGGCGTGCTTGAGCGGGGATCAAAGCTGTGCACACGTGCTGCCTTACCCTCTTTAGAAATGCCATCAAAATGTCCACGAGTATAGACTCGATACTCCGTTTCATCTTACGCCGGGACGAAGGGGACGCTACGAGTTATCCTATAGCCAATCCCGCGTTGTGAACGTAGTCCGTGATACGCTTTTCATACCCGTAAGGTGCTGCTACAGGTTCTCGATGACTGGCGGTGAGAGTCAATTGTGAGTATGAACTCTGAGAATCACTAGAAAACGCATTACTACAGCGCTGGTCGAAGACTTGAATGCGGACTCTTCTCGAATCAATGCCACGGCACAAAAATCGCAGGGTATGAGCATTCTCCTTTTTATTAATTTCAATGACATTAACGCAATAATCTGCTAGATTCTTCACTAAGAAAATATGGGACCTTACGAAAACACCGTAGATGGGTCCCGGTTTACAACAAGCTTATTTATTCGTATCTTCTTTTTCCACGTGGTGCTCAGGGGTTCATCGCTGCACTGTGAAATATGTATGTAATATAACAAGAAATATCCAGAAAGTTTCGATAAAAATAACAAAGCGGTTTTGTTAAGCTAAACTACAGGCAGACTTATCGCTAAAAAAACAGAGTACATTTTTTATAAGAAACAGATTTATTTGATAAAAAAAAATTCATAGAAACTGAAATTCTCGGTAAAAAAAAGGATTTACGTTAATCTCTAAAACGTGGTTGTAGGGTAAATAAACAGTGAATTAAAACTCACTTTCTGTGAGAAAAGAGTGTCCGTGATTCGTCGGCCACATCACTTTTTGACAGTAAATATAGGAAGCGAACTACTTGGCGCCCCAGTTACTTGGGGCCTAGCTTTAAAAAAGAACTAAACGCTCTAGGCGTATAAAACCAAGTGTATGTTGTTACCAGATACCTTGCCTATGAGCCTGTAATTGTTTTATATAGTATTATTTTTTGTTGAAATAAAAGTAGTCAGCTAACCTTTAAAATAATGACTTAAGGGTAAAGGTGTCAATTGAAAACTTGAAGAGGGCCTTAAGATGGAGGTGTTTGCAACGTGGTGCGCTTTGTGTACCCCTTTTATCCAGCTTTAATAAAAACGGTCGCTCCAACCGATTACACCCCTCATATATTACTCACTCGCGGAGAGCAAGGTCAATGATAAGCGGCAGTCGATTGATTGGTCCGGCGAACACGCAGCTTCCACTGCACCGTGAATTTAGGTTGAGAGGAAGCGGAGGCCTTGGCCCCGATCGTGAGCAGCACCATGGACGAATTATGTACCTCGGGTGCAACACTGCGTGGGTGAAAGCTGTGGGTGATAGCTGAGTGCATGAATAGACTCTATTAATATGAATTCGAAGAGAAGGAAGGAAATATGATAGGAGAGGTGGTGTGGAAACTGCAGCGCTGGATGATCGGCGCGCCGCTTCTAGTTCATGTTCGGCGCGGCCCGATACAAGGTGGGGACATCCTTCGTCGAACTGACTGCTGACGTCGCGTGGGGAGGTAATATATAAAAATGGTTGTCGCGTTTACGGCTTTTTTTTTTAGGGGTACTTTTATCAGTTTTTATTCGGGAATGAAATTTTCAGTTTTCATCGGCGAATAATTTTAGAAATAAAAACTTTTTTTTCGGTGAATGTTTTACTTTTTTTAGGCAGGTATTGGCCAAAATATAGTACATTATGCGCAGATCTGAATACATCATCCCGCGGCAGCACTTGTGAGGTTATGTTTTGTCGTCACGACATATTCTAAACCTCGAAATTCGCATGCATAATTCTTGGCGCGCTTTTTAGTCCGTCACATTTATACACCGACAAGCGGGCTTGACGTCATGGAGCTGCGGCGGCGCTACGATCGCGCCGGAGCATGGTGGTGTGGGCAAAAGGGCGCACGTTTCGCATGGGTGTCAAAGCATTTCAGCATGCCGTGAAGCTGTGTTGCCGTTAATTGCATCGAAAGGTACAAAGAAAGTAGCGGAGTGAGTTTCCACAAGTTCCCGGCAGACTCTGAAAAGCACAGAAGGTGAATAATATCCGTGAATCGAAAAGAATGGTCGCCTCGCGCGAACGACCGTTTGTGCGGCAAGCACTTTCTAAAGGCAAGTGCGGCTTTCATTCCAATCTCCGTCCCTAGGCTTGCTTATGGGCAGGAAAACCGTCGTCTGATCGAGACCACCCGGACTTTGTTCCCACGGTGTTCGCGGACAAAGCACCGGCCAAGCGCTCGTCGGAGGCTCGCTACGCCCGTGCTACCACGCAGAAGGGTATCGGCGACAGAACGGCAGTGTTCTAGGCGTTACCGACAAAAAGTAACGAAATACGTTACTCGTTACTTGCAAATAAAAGGTACGAGTTACCGAGCTACGTTGCCTAAAATAAAAGAAACGCGTTACCCCTACCGATATAAAGTAACGCACGCCACTTCTGCGTTATTTTTAAAATTATGAATTAACACGTGTTACTGTTTTGACGATACAGGTATGCATAAGGTCATATACCAAGAAACATTATATTCATGCAGAAACTGAACATAATTACTTTATCTCGTTTTACGGTTTCACTTAAATACTCTCGAGAGAAAACGCAGAAAACTCAGAAATTCATATGACTTGTCGAAGTCTTATGAATTCCGAGTCGAAGTCGAAGTCATATGAATTCCGAGTCGAAGTCCGATCCTTACACGACAACAACGAAATTGATGCACAACGGCTGAATTACTAGGGAGAACGCAGATTGCATCCACGACAGACCCCAATACCTTCTAAAAAGCGCTGCCTTGTCGCCAAACAGAACACTTCGCGGTCACATACGATGACAGATCCCCCCTTTCCCTTTCTCCTCTTGGCGCGCCTTACTAGTCTAAAATACTGACGTTTTTCGGTTAAAACCGAATTTCATAAAATGGATTCGGTATACTTTTATGCTTTTATCGGTGTTTATCGGTCTAAACCGAAAATGCCAAATCCTACATATAAATAAACATCTGTGGGAAAAATGTTATTAAAAGGCTAGGCAAAGCTACGCTCTCGTGCTGAGAGGTGACGGAGCACGTGCACTTTCAAAATACATAAAAAAATGATCGGGCGACAGGCGGTGAAATGGCCAAGGTGTCATTAGTCCACACAAGGACCGGCTTGCTTCACACCACCGAGTCTGAAGGCACAGGCGGCGGAGATGAACAAGCAACAACCGAGGTGACAGCGCACGGCGAAACCAGGCTCCAGGCCGGGACAAGCGCAGGAGTCAAAAACTCCAGGTTCGACCGTGGCCGGGGATTGTGCGTGCGTGCGGGGGGGGGGGGGGTCAGCGGTGCAAAATCAACGACTGCGCGTCTGGCGCGTAAGAGCAAGGTTGTGTTCCTAAATCTTACTCGAGCAGGGTCCGAGTTGCTTCGGCGGGTCATATCACGCATGTCAGGCGACAACACCGATAGAACAACGTAAAACGCCGAGTCAGATGAAGTATGTTTGGAACGCTTCCCAAGAGTACTCAATGCAGCCAAGACTCTACGGTTGGTCTATGGTTTGGGAGCCTCTGTTCGAGACGCCAGCCCTGCGGATGGAAGCAATCTGTCGGAGCTGCTTTGCCGCCTCAGGTACGCTGACATTTTTATTTAAACGGAGAAGTTCTTCTGATTGAGCAATTCTTTTTAATTTAGTTCAGGCTTCTTTTTATTCAAGTCGTAGGATAATAAAACGCCATGGCCTCCGGCACTGATCTCCAGGGCCATGAGCTTCATGAGCAGACGAGAGCGCCTAATTTGATCTCCTCTAGATGGAAGCAGGAACGGCGAGCGTACTGCTGGCGGCCCGCGCGTGCGCAAATCCTCTTCTAGTTTCGGAAATAGCAGGAGCTTGCCGCCACGCCAAGGAGGCTGCTAAGCGGCGAAACATTTTAGCGGGTTCGCCACTTTTTTGTAGCGTGAGCTACACTGGCCGAGGTTGAGCAGTTTCGCGTGGCTCTCATAATGAGCCGTGCTCCGTGCTGTGCAAGTGCGAGGAGCAGTGAGTGACGTCACACGGCGCACAGCTGGCGGGGCGGAGCCACGTCGCCGCGGGCTCCGCCACCACCGCGCGCGCCTCGCCGGTCTGCGCAAGCGCGAGGAGCAGTGACGTCACACGGCGCACAGCTGGCGGGGCGGAGCCGCCATCGCCGCGGGCTCCGCGCCAACCCGTGCGCCTTGCCGGTCTTCGCATTCGAGACATCACAGCAGCGGCATACGCACTGCCGCCGCCGCGTGCCCAGCTGTCCGCTTCGTTGCGCAGTAGCCAAGTCAGGCGTTGCACCGGAGCCGCTTGATAGCGTCTCTCATTTTCTGTGCATAAGCTCACGCTACGTATATCCTGGCATAGCCGAGCTCAGCCACCAATTTTTGTTGGCGTCTTTGTTTGGACAAGGATCCGTTTATTCCGAGGTTTGTGGCCTTTTATCTTTATACTCCGCGGAAGCTAGACGTGCAAAAGCGGCGGAGACTCCAAGGTGTTGATCACCCAGAAGATCTATATGATAATGACCACGCCGTATTTTGAACCAGATAGTGTTCGCGAGCCCGTTACAGACGCCGTTTTAATCATGCTTGGAAGTGTTGCGCCAGATGTCGTTCAACAACAATGGCACTGGGGAAGGCGTGCGCAGCGCGCGCTGCAGCGTGTTAACTGCGTCTTATAGAGCCGCATTTTATCGAAATTTGTTTAACAAAAGAGCATGTTCTAGAAAGCGGAGGTTGGTACGCGAATATTCTGTGTCGTACGAGCTGTCAAACCTGGCACCTCACTTCCGGCTCTCTCGGAACTGTCAAGTAAATCCGGTGATGTGGTGGTGCGGTGCGGGGCGGGGATTGGACATCACTGCCGCCGAGGGTTCGGCAAGCTCGACGGCGGCAATGGGTTGTCAGCGGCTGCCACTCCGCGTACGGGTCGCGTGTTACTTCTCCCTGAACCGGACCTGAAGACGGTAGCTTGCCGGTTGTACCGCACTTGAAAAATTTCGTGTGATCTATTGTCAGCTCAGTTTGAATTTGTTTCTAATTTATATATTTTACTCTTTCAGGAACCCACAGGGGCTGCCATCTCATTCACCCGAGGTGTCTGCTGCTAAGAACAAGTGAGCTCAACAATTACTACTAAACTATTTGTAGCAATGCGTTTTCAATTGAGCCTTGTATTCGGAAAGTTCCAGGTATGTTGTCGCCGCCCTGGCGACCATTTTCTGAAGCACAATACGGATGATCAATTCACCTTGAGCAGGCTCGAAGCATAGGCGCGGGAGGTTTATAATGAACTAGAAACGGCATATTTCGCGATGCTAGTTCGCTAAACAGACGTACCGTGTCCTGCTAAAGCCCCTTCATATTTTAAAAGTAGCGCAAAGTGCGTCGATGCATGAGGCACGTGCAACGTGCAGCCCTTGGGAAGTTCAAGGTGGCACAGCGCAGCACTAAGCTAGATTTCACACGCCATGATCTTCCCAGAAGTGGCGTGCGGCACGTATCTCGAGCAGTTCCACAACAATGAATGGCGCCACTTTTCAGAGGATAAAGGGACTTTATGTTCCGCTCATTCCCAGCGGCAGCCACCGCATCGATTTACGATGCCGAAAGCTACCGGAAGCTCGAAAGCTCAACTGGGATCGGCGGCGCTGAACCTGCGTCCGCTCGTCGCCGGATCCGCCGAACGACGCTGCTTGCTTTGCCTCGTTTGAAGCTTCGCACCCTTTTGGCAATAAAGAATATCTCCTACACGGGGTCAGCGTGTGTGCGTGCTCGACGGGTGGATGATCCTCAGCGCAGACTACGAACGTAACAGTGATCGTAAAAGTTGGCGGGTGAGGGATCGGGCTACTTCTAAACGGTCTTGAGGGATGATAAACAGGTGGTTTCGTGTGGACTTTGAAGATTATTTCTGACAACAAAGGTGGGCTAAATGCGGCTTTATTTTGCGTTTTTAAAGTCCAAGTGCACATTTTCTAATATATGAAGATTTTTTTTATGGTTTTGCTGCTAGCACGTAGTGCCCGAGCAACAACAATCTGTGCCAGTGGTTCTTTACAAATTTAGTGATTGTTAAATAAATCATGAACCACAACGTTGCTGCAACGCTGTTTCATTTAGCATACTGCACACGTACGTGCTGATGCCTAGTAAAACAGTCTTCGGAAAACGGCCTTCTCTCCTATTGATTCACGATCAACCTGGTTCGGGTCCTCCTCCGTATGCCCGGAATGCATCGATGGCAAAAAAATAACCAAAGAACTGCGAGAAGACGCTGCCTTTAGCCCTTATTTTAGGGGAGATGATGCGTTCAAATATATATTATGCCACTGACAATAAAAAAACACGAGTCCCGTGGGTGTTTGAGCTGTATCTTTGTGTAGATTAACTTGTTGTCACCTAGTAGAAATGCTACAAGTCTAACAAGGTCGTCTTCACTTGTATTCGGTAGCAGATATAACAGAAAGAAAGAGGTTCTCGAGCGACCAGGAACAGGGGTTACTGCTATATTATCTGCAACTCCAGTTTCTCTCTCAGATTGTTTATGACTCCTCACCACTTAGATCAATCCGTCATTATCTCCAGATGAAGCCTCTGATTTACTGATATTTCCTTTACCCGTCCTGTCAGCGTATCGACGTTGTAGCCAGTCAACATTGTTCACATTCGCTACGGTGGTCGGAGGCAGATGATCTTTTACTACAGCAGCATAAGTTGTAACATCCCTGGAAGCAGAGCCTGCACGATCCGAAGAACTTAACCTATCACCAGTCACACTAGGCACACCAAGCTACTGACGCATGGCTTGGCACTTTATCTTTAGGTAACTAACCTCGCTCGAAAGGATGTCGACCTTCCTCAGCTGCTGCCGAATCAAGTCGTCCGTTGTTTGCACAGCTTCATCTTTCAAAGTCTTAAGGCCCGTTTATACACTCTGCGTTTGACTACGACCGACTTCGAGAGGACCAGCTTTGAGCCTCCTGTGACGGTTTATGACCGGCAGCGCTGCTGAGGTGTCCGTCGTAAGCGTTACAACAGGCTTAAAAACCTGTTTAGCATCTTCGGTCGTAAGCAGCCGCAAGTGTGTGGTCCGGCCTATACTGGTGCTTGCACTGCCGCTTCATTTTGCACCGGTGTTTGCTTGACCGAAAATGGTGGCATTACAGCCGCGCTCAATTGGACTGCGAGGCTGTCATCTTCAGTATCCCCACGAGTGCAAGTGGGGCATTTCAACGCGATTGAGCCCCCTTGCATCAGGATATCGTATTCGGCGGGTCCCACGTCCATGCACTATACAATGGTGGCTACTTCGTCAAGCACCAGAAGAATAAACTGCCTGTCTTCCTTGAATTGCAGCAAAATATTTTCCACATACCACCTTCATTTTCTTTGTCACGTCTACAGTACTATACATGTTATCGACTGGTACCAGTTTATGTTCATTTATATTCACGAACAATTATATATATTGTCAAAGAACTCGACTATTTTCTTTTTTGTTTTAGATTTTTGTGAGGGAGCGCGTCCGATTGTCTGTCGCCCCTTGCCCCGCGGGCTGAGCGGGAGAGCTGCGACCATCGGCTGGTGCCGTTTCGCTGCCCCCGCTAATTGGAAACCAAGGGAGAGGTCCCCTCTCGAGGAGGGTGCGGCGGAATGTTCTGTCTCCACTCGGGTGGTTTCTTCCTTTTGTTGTTGTTATTGTTTTGACAAGAAAGGAAATTGGAAAGTGAGGACCTCGGCTTGGATTTGAGCCGAGTCAAGTCAGTGTATGCGGAGATTGGACCGGGGGTGGACACGACGTGAAAGTTGGGAGCGACAGCGGGTGCGGCGGAAGGCGGAACGCGGGAAGACCTCGGCGCGGCTCTGCAGGCCCCCAAGTGTGTGTGCTCGTGGATGAGTGAGGTGCCGAGGAGCATTGCACGGAGCATCCAAGCGCGCAGAGTTCCCCGCTTCGACCAGCGTCGCAACAAACCCGCGTCACCCACACCACTCTCTGGACCCAGGTTCGCTTCACTCACACTCTTAGAATTGTATAACATTTAGAGATATTATTCTGTTATACCTTTTTGTAGTTTTTCTTTTTGTTTATTTGTTCCTGTTTAGTGTCCAGTGCGGACAACGCCTGTAAACCGTTGCTGTGCCGGTTATATTTTTTATGTGTGAGTAGCGCCTGCGCGCTAAGAAAAGCGGTGCGATTTTGTTTTCCTTGAATTTCATTGTGTAAAAGCGCCACGCGCGAGAAGGGCAGGAATGTGCTTGTGTTCGTTATTTTTTATGCGTTGCAGTTTTGAGCGTGAGTCAAGTAAATCGTTCCTTATTTAAACGCAACGTCTCCGTCTCGTTCCTCGCCCCTCACAGTGAGTCCGCCCACCAGGGCGTGGGCCTATCGTCCGGTCAGCGGTCCTAACAAAATTATAAATTCTGTTTGCATGGGAATCATTTGGATCTTTTTTTCTTTAATTTTCCGAAACCTGTGACAAACTGGCGTGCGCGACAGGACCTGCTGACCATGGTGACGGCTCAGTCTGAGGAGCGGGGGTGAGATTGAGGTCGCCTGGGCCGTAGGAAGTGCGATGTGGGGCTGACGCCGTTGCGGGAGCTCACAGCCCAGCTTGCCGACCGGTAGTATGGAGAAAGTATCCTACGGTAACGGGAACAAGAAGGGGCCACGCGACCAAAACATGAAGCTTAAGGAGCTATTGGCCTTAGGGCAAGATGTAGGTCTTGATGAATCTAGCCTTGAAGAGTGGTTACAGACTCAGATAGTCAACTACTGAAGAGCGATGCACAAGGGACATGTCCGAGGCTGAGGAGCTCACTCACTGCAAACGTACATTTGAAAAGAGAGGTCACAACTGAGGCAGTCAGCAAAACTTGATCCACGCCAAAGGAAGAAAGAGGGAAAGTCTCCAGACAGAAAATTCTTGTCAGCGGCCTTCGAAACAGACTTTCCGGAATTGTCCAGTCGTCCCTATCGACGCGCTGATATGAAAGCCCTCTAGCTTCTACCACGTGGTTCATGACACAGCCTGAGCCATGTCAGCGACCGGTTCGCGAGGGGTTGGCGGTGGGGTTACGTTGATGGTCACTCGGATTAGCCCTTGCTGTCCTGAGCTACCGCCTGCAGTGCCTTATCGCCAGCTGGTGTCAACAACGAAAACACACACACCCTGTCTACACCGAAACTACAAGCGTTCACCGCACACGCGTCGCCGCCGCCTTTAAACTTTTGTGAAATTGCTTTCTTTTGCCGCGGAGAACCGTCTTATCTTGACTACGCGCCTGAAATCCTTCCAGGCGGCCATACACAATATCGGGAGGCGTAAGGAGAAATGCCCGTGGAGTAGAACTATGGGAAAATTCGGAGACCGCAATTGGCCGCTAATAAGCACATGACGATCCTTTACTCCGGTGCGAATACGCCAGGCAAATGTCGATATCGTCACCATTGTGTTAGTACGCCGTCCCCTCCTCCCCCCTCCCCCGGTGGGAGGGGGGGGGGAGGGGGTCTTACTACGCTAACATGGCAACAGGGTTTACTCTCTATTGTATTTACGAGAGGCTCGAGTATTTGGGGATTCTGCTGTCGGTTGGTGTGCCGCTTTGTGCCTGATATTATCGCAAGTGACACCAGCGAGTGAGATGGCGACAGGCATGAATCTCAGTGAACAGGCGTCGGCGGCGATATTTTGCTGGTTGAAGCGAACCCCCTTGTCCTTGACAGCGAGCGGGGAAATGCGAAAAAAGATTGTATCGGCCGTTTTGCCAGAACTAAGCGACGAGTGTCGTCTGCGTTTTCCGGCAACTATTGCGCCATAATCGTGAGCTTAGCGAGGAAAAGATTTTTGCCAGCCACAGAACACTATCACACAGAAAGGGAATGCTTGAATATGTTTTTTTTTCTGAATATAAATCACGGATATATATGAGAGAGAGAGAGAGAGAGATGGAGAAAAAGGGGAAGAGAGAAGAGCATGTAGTGTCGCAGGAGAATAAAGTAAACAAAGTTCCTAGTGGCCGATGGCTGCATGATCTTTTCTCGGATCACTAGTCCGTAATATGATACCTCTTTGTACACAGTAGTTTCTCCTCAAATTTAGTGTGTGAACGATTTCTATAGTTATCAATGGCCTCATTTGAATAAAAATATATAAAACATGTGTGTTTGTTTCATGAAACTGGAACTCAGTGTCACTTCTTGTATAGGACACTGCTGAGTGTAGGCTTTGAAATAGGACCCTACTTTGGGGAGTTGTTTCTTCTTTCTCAATAAAATAATACAACATGTTTTTAATAGAAATGAATGCCGAAATAGAATATAACAGGGTACCCAAATTTAAAAACAAATCGAAGGTGGTGTTGTTTTTTATTCGCATCGGAATTTTGCTTTGTTTGATTTTTCCCCATGTTTGCCTAAATATATTCTAACGATTGTAACACTCACATACCTTATTTATATTTTGAATAATAGCCATATATTAGTAGAATACTACCTGCAATTTATATAATAATGATTAAATTATTTCATCAGATACAGACCTCCACATTTTGCCATTTGTCGTTCGAGCAGGCATGTTTGGCAATATTCAGGAAAATAAAAAATTTTAAGTAAATAATATTACTTCATAATACAAGCAAGCTCTACCCGCAGTTTCCGTATAAAAAGTATTAGAATTCTCTTAATGTTACCGTTTTAGTTATTCATTCTCAAACGTGCCGCCTTCATCAGTGCGCGTTAATGCAACTGTTCGCCTCTTCATGCCTTACGATTTTTCCTGTCCCCAAATATTTTTTTCTGGTCAAAACTAAGTTTGGATTCGTTCATACCAGACCCTAGACAATAGCATATAAAAACATCAGTTGATTTAAAAATGTCGACTAGCTACCCTTTAATCGATCTTATCTGAAATCACCCTTTGTCGGTCTGGTTCTGGGCCAGGGGCCTATTTATGAAAATTAATAAAGTCCGGGATAATTAGATTGTTAAATATTTTTCCTAAATAGGCCCCTGTCCGAGAACCGAAACGACACAACCATTTTTGGTTGCGACGCGTAGTTTTCGAAATATCAAATTTGTCCAACTTTCGTGAAACACCCTGTATATATACAGGGTGTTTCACGAAAAGTGGGCAACTTCGATATTGCGAAAACTACGCATCGCACCAAAAAAGGGTTGTGTCGTTTTGGTCCTAGGCCGAAGGCCTATTTAAAATAATATTGAAGTTCGGGTTAAATAAGTTGTTAATTACTTCGCGTCATTATTTTTTTAATATTGAGTTTGAAGGGCATGGTATTAATTAGGATCTTGCGGAGCATCATCGAAAAATACTAAATCAACGAACTTCAAAATGAGAGAAGGCACGCACGGTATTTTACGGCTTTCTGAAAAACCGGACAAATTCGACGGAGTTTTTATGTTTCGGCTTGCAATCTGAGCGCATCTCGGCCCCGACGGCACCGCGCCCCGTGGAGAAATGGTGCAACTAACCTCTGCTGCGCTGCCCTCGCGCAACGCAGCAGAGGCCGGTTGAAGTATTTCTCCATGGGGGCGCGGTGCTGTCGGGGCCGATATGTAGGGTGGCTCTAGTGAGGATGGGTGCAACTCAAACCTGGAGAGCGTTTGCAATTTAATGGCGGCGCCTGAAGGAGAGAATTGGCAAAGGATATGCACCAATGTTGCCTTCACGAGAGCAGACGCCCGCTCTGTTGCAACTCTGTTGTGCCAGCCGCCTTTCCTCGTCTCGCCTCCCATTGCAAGCAACAAACGCCTTGGCGCAGCCTTTCTCGCTTCCTTCTCGCTCCGGGAATCGCAAACGTCGAGAGGAGAAAGCGGGGTTGCCAGACAAGCAGCAACGTCTAAGATCGCGAAACAACTAACTGATGGCTATGGAAAAGTAATAATTTATACCTTGCGTAAATTTTTCAAGCCCATTAATGGGCTCTTATGACTTGAGTTAGGAAATAAAACGACCCTTTGCCCCAAAGACTCCCAGCAAAATTTTGCAATTAAATGGCGTTCATATCCCGTCATCCCCGATCTAGCAGTTGCACCCGCCCTCACTTGAACCTCCCTACCGAGATGCGCTCCGATTGCAATCCGAAACTTAAGAACCCTTCGAATTTGTGCGGTTTTTCAGAAAGCCGTAAACTGCTTCGCGTGCCTGCTATCGTTCTGCAGTTTGTTGATTTAGTGTTTTTCGATAATGCTGAGCAATTTTATAATTTAGACCTTAAACACAATATTAAAAAAGTTAATTACGCAAAACTAATTAAGAATCTAATTATTCCCGACTTTAATCATTTTCTTAAATAGGCCCCGGGCCCAGGACCAAAAAGACACAAGCCTTGTTTTGTTGCGACGCGTAGTTTTCGCAATATCGAATTTGTCCACCTTTCGTGAAACACCATATATATATATATATACATAATATATATATATATATATATATATATATATATATATATATATATATATAGGGAATTTTTCATCATCGTACGGCGGTCTCCAAAAAGGAAATATTCGAAAATATGATGATGATTAAACCGTTACTTGATCGAATGAATCAATTTCTTACGTAACCCCCAAAAGCCAAAATAAATGGCGGAGCCAGAATTTGAACTCTTGGGCCTCCCAATGTCCGGTCGGGTGTGCTGACCACTACACCACTCCACCTTGGCTTTCTGGCTTTTCCTGTCTGTCTTATTAATGCACAATAAACGAAATGTATCCAATCAGAGGTGTTCTGGAAGCAGACGCCGGCGCGTGGAACGTGGTACGACGTTTTCTGGCATGTGGTACATCCACGTTGTGCTCCAAAAATACTTGCACTGTTTGTCTTGTCACGAGTACATGTAGAATTATTGGTTGTGAGCTTTAAAAACACGGTATCATCATCATCCGCGAGAATAAAAAGTCACATTTTTGAATATATCATCGGCATTTTTCATCTTCGTACGGCGGTCTCCGAAGAGAAAATAATTGAAAATATGATGATGATTGAACCGTAATTGATCGAATGAATCAATGTCTAACGAAACCCCCGAAAGCCAAAATAAACGGCGGAGCCAGGATTTGAACTTTGGGCCTCTCAATGTACGGCCGGTTGTACCCGACGTATATATATATATATATATATATATATATATATATATATATATATATATATATATATATATATATATATACAGATAAATATGTATATACATGGTGTTTCTGAAACGCGGGAACAACCGCTCCATCGAAAACTACTCATCAAACTGAAGCCAAAAAAATATTGATGCAGTAGTGGTCTGTGTCAAAGGGCCCATGAAGGAAAATTATGAGCTTTCAATATAACTGGGTAAATATATTTCTGTAATTTAATTTATATCAATAATTATCAAGCAAGATTTTTAATTTAAATCTTTCTAGGCCTCTCGAAAACTACTAAATACACTCACATTGCAATGATATAAGGTACGCGCAGCACTTTCAGGTGTTCCGAAGAAAAACTCCAATAGGACGAGTTTCTTGTTTCTGTTTTTTTATCGGAGCGTATCTCCTCGAGGGAAATCCCGCCTCATGCGTGTAAGACGCGCAACGTGCGTGCGTCCCCACGCATCGCATACACAAAGACTAAAATGCCTCGACTCGCTGTTAGCATATCATACATTCCCGGTAAACTAACGTTACACGTCAAGGCTGCTAAATGCGCTAGAGCCCTTAGTGAAAGGGCGCGCATGATAAAAATATACAAATGTTTTATAGCAGTTCTCCAGTAGGATATCTCCTAGCCTCTCTGTCCGAGGTTCAAGACCATGGCGTCAATGCCAAAAGATGTGGGTGTGCAGTGTAAACTCACCATTTGTCTGAAAATAGAATGACATAACCAACATCACCCGTTTGCCACTATTTGGTCAATGCCTTCAAAGAGCAATATGAAGGTGTGCATACCGTCGTTCGGCGTTGATGGAATCTCTGCGGGAACTCGCACATTCGTGCCTTCCAACCCTGCAGAAGGACAAAGAGCGGAGATTACGACGCATTCTCCTGTGGAAAGTCATCGGCAGTTAAAGACACGAAAAGTGTGGCGACCCTCATGTGCCCTATTATTCATCCGCAGCCAATATAATTTCGGCATTTGGCAATAAGAACACAGAAGAACGAACCACGAGTCAAGAGGCGTGAAAATAATCTTCCATTTTCTGTATTTCTTTGCCTCTGAATGGCTAAAGTGAAAACAATTCGATTATTTGAGCAAAGCAGAGCGAAGAGCGGGCATCAAAGTGTTTAGGCTCGCTTATCTCTCAGGTTTGCACTTCATGCTGCGATCGTCGATCTGCTCGTGCACGTGGTCAAAGAATCTGGTGTAGCGCAGCTTCAAATGCTAACAGAAAGACGCCCGTTGGCACGATGAAGATCCCTGCCTTCGACAGCTGCATGTGCATCACCCTGTTCCCTCTCTATTTACGCAGGAGAACTAGTCCATGTGAGAATACTCGTACTCATCACTCCTGCAATCTTCAACTTAATTTTGAATCCCTAATCTTAGACGAAATATGACAATAATAGATTAGTCAATCTATAGGTTACTTTTCCTATGACGGCAAGGAATTCTAGAAATATTTCCGCACGGATAGTCAAGCTAAACTGAATTACGTTTTAAAATCAAATTTTGGAGTAAGCCTTAATATTGCACATGGTGCTTTCAGAAAAACTCGAAAAACCTGCAAATGTCAAACTCATCCGCATGAAATGTTGACAATGCACAACATCAGTTAGAACAGAAATAAATAAACATTAATAAAAAAAAAAAGCTCGGAACAATGCTCGCTATAAAACCTGATATCGTCACTTTAGTAACGACTTGGTAAAATTGTAAAAACACTTGATTGCACGGTAAACAAAAATATACTCCAATGTGAATAAATCGCTTGCCCTCTAACGTGGTTCCATACGGGTGTTTTCTATACTCCGCCTAGGAAAGGAGTTCAGTTTACTCCCGTGCAGAATGGGGTTTGTGGGGAGTCCAAGGGCGTCAATAAACACGGTCTCCCTAAGGTACAGGAGGTTTCTTTATCGGATTGTAGCCAAACACATCGGGTCGCGTGTTCGGGACGCAGCTGAATACCTGCCTGCTAGTGCCTTTCATTTTGTGCCCGCCCCCTCTTTTCTTTATTCAACACCCTCAGAGCATGATTATTGGTCACGTGATATAATGTTTTGTGACATCATTTTCCCCGCTAAGTGTAGCGGGAAAATAGAATTGGCGTTAAGGTCAAATGACGTCAATTTAACCGCTAAATCGAGCGTGTAAATTGAATTTTTGTTTAGGTCACGTGACACTAAGTGATGTGACGTCCTTTCCCGTTGAATTTAGCGGTGAAAATGAATTGGTGGAGGTAACGTGACGTCAATCTTTCCGCTAAATTGAGTGGGGAAACTGAAGTCATGTGACGTAACAGGCCAAGGCTTCATGAAATCCGGAGCAGCTAGCAAAACAATGTTTCACGTTAAAAAACAAATAAAGGCAAAAGAGCTCAATTCAGAAATATACAGAAAAAAAAAGCAATATGGCGGCCGCAGACTCGCTTCGCTTAGAAACTGTTTGCGAAAAAACAAGCATCAGCTACAAAAGCTGAACTGGGCACACCGCAAGAAGCCATATAGACGTCCCTGCGTGCCTAATCTTACGCCAATTAGGGCTCAAATTAAAAAAATATCCGTAACGAGGCGAGGTCGCGCGTCGTTGCTTTATGGCCCGGCCGCCCGCGTTGCGCCAGGAGAATATTCCTTTGTTCGTTGAAAAAACTGTTGATTAGCTAAAGAGACAACGTTTGTCACACCGAGAGAAGCCGGTTAGCGGTCACTGCCTGCAAATCTTAAACCACGTGGATTTGAAATGAATAAGTAATGATAGTGCCAATATTCCGGTTGTAACTCTATGGGCCGCTCGGAGCTGCGCGCCTACAATGTCTTTAAACTTTTTTTCCTTAAATTTTGTCATGTACATTTAATTTCAAGAAGCTGTTTACAGGTCAGGTTTGGCGCAGTACATACTTACAAACAGCAGTCCGGTTCGATCATCTGCACGAGCTGCGCGAGCAAGAGGGCTCGAGGCTGAGTTGTTCTTCGTAGTCTTCGCCATGCCTTGGCGCATACATTTCACTGCTCCCTACTATACTCTGTTTCACCTTATGATGTACCGCAGGAAAGGCTACAAGCGCGAGCTCCTTGCTCTAGGGCACATCTCGGCGGCACAAGCTCTCGTGCGTTAAGAGTAGCTCCCAACGCCATGAGCTCGCGCTTCTAGCCTTGTCTGCGGTACAACAAAAGGTGAAATGGAGTATAGACTAATACCCTAGTTACACGGGCGCTTTCAACTGCCATTGAGTCAACGGCAGTTGACTCAATCGCGATCGGCCGGAGTTACACGGTGGCGCCAACTGTTATCGAGCCGCTAATGACAGTTGAGTTCAACTGAGCTCCCCCCCCCCCTCAGTTCAACTGAACGGACTTCCCCAACGCAGGTAAAATGGCGCCTCTCCGCGGGACCGCAGCCGCCAGACATCGTTTGCGAGGCACTTACTGTTTCGGAGTGCAGGGGGAGGCGTCTAAAAAGAATAGTAGCAGCAAAATATCCTAGAAGGAGTAGATTTAGGCGTCCGAGCTGCCGCTAAAACGATCCCGGCTAGCCGGCAAGCCACCAAACGAGCGAAGATGGCGGCGGGACCAGCTGTGTGAATGGACAAATAGTGATGGGTGCACCCACCGTAACGGTGGTAGCTTGCTCCACCTAGCCTAAAATATGCGCAACTTAGCCCTGAATCTGCTTTGGTACTCCTGTAAATGCCGCGAAAAAGCAACAAGGTATTGAACATAATGTACGATATAGTTCTAATGAATAAAATATGTTTCTCCGAGTAAATTACTTTAACAATTAGACTGATCACGTGGCACAAGAAATAATTTTGTTTTAGCTTCAACTGGGTTCTAGAGAGCCGCTCAGTTCAGTTCAGTTCAATCCCAGTTGGGGCCGATAACTCTGATTGAACTCAACGACAGTTCAAAGCGCCCGTGTAACTAGGGTATAAGATACATTATCCCCAAGGCACGCAGGGCGGCGTGTGACTCTCCAAGGCCTAGAAGACACCGTTGACGATTTTGTTGGCGGATCATTCGGTCGATCCTCGGGTGTAGCATCGTTGTCGGCGTCTGGTTTATTTATTTATGTATACATACTCTCATGGCATAAGCATTATAGAGGGGAGTGGTAGAGCAAACAAGAAGTAAGAATGGGATGAAAATTGAGGAAGCAATAAAAAAGGAAATTACAAAAAATAGATACAAACGACTCAGACACTTCAAAAATATCCAGTCCGCTATCCACACCCACACATATATGCAATAAAATCTATAAAAAAATATCTGACTCATACCCGTGCCACACGGGCAACTCGAATACCATTTACAACGAATGACATTTGCGTGATCGGCGAATCAGCTCGCAATCTGTCGCGCTTGGAATGCGCTACGCCCGGATTGTCGCTCGCTGATTGGCCGTCCGCTTAAATGTCATTCGTTGTAAATGGCATTCGAGTTGCCCGTGTGGCACGGATATTGTACTAGTACTATTACATGAAATCATTCAGGTGAAGTCTGCAAAGCAAATTTAAACAAATCGAAATTACTAATAGTGGCTATCAGAGAGGGAATGCAGTTCCAGTCATTAGAGGTGCGTGGGATGAAAGGGAAGGATAAAAAAGGGATTAGTATTGTATGAAATTACCCCTACATTATGAAGGTGATTCACCCGTGACGATCTACAATAAGGAGGTGTTAACAGTTCATCACCTAAAGTGGTGTGATGAAAAATTGTATGAAATAAGCGAAGTCGTGCACTTTTGCTTCGTGATGTTATACTTCGTTTCACCTTATGTGGGAGCGAAGGCAAAGCTGGAAGCGCGAGCACGAAAGCTCCATGCGTTCAGGCTTTGCTCGAGCGCGCGAGCTGAGAAGAAACGCAAAAACCGCTGGTCTCGCGTTCTAGCTTTGGCTTCGCCCGCAGATAAAGTGAAACGAAGTATAGGAATGAAAGACCTAGGTTAGGTTGGTAATATTGTATATAAATGGGCTGAGTTAATTTGAATCATTTCCAACTGGTAACAAGAATTCCCACGCCAGGGTCCCAAATCGATGAATCATGTTCTAGGATCCGAGATGAAAGTTACGTTTTAAGTACCCCAGCAAACGGTTAGCCTCGTTAGTAATGAAATTGATGTGAACTTGCCAGCTAAGATTAAAAGTAATATGAACGCCTAAATACTTGTACGTTTTGACGAATTCGAGCAGGCTACTATCAAGGTTACATGTGGGTAAGTTAGCGTGGCAGCGAGAGATTCGCATGAATTTGCACATGTTAACATTTACCTTCATATGACACGTTTTGCACCAAGAAGTGATAGCATTAGCATCAAATTGCAGTGCATGCACACCACAGCTAGTGGTTATTTCGCGGAAAAGTACACAATCATCTGCGAATAGATGGATCGAAGATGATACATAGTTTGGCAGGTCGTTAATATAAACACGAAACAGCAATGTCCCATGGACCGTAACTTGGGGTACGCCAGAAGTTACAGGGTGAAAATCTGAGCTTACGTCATTAGCGGTAACGAATTGCTGACGATTGGAAGCACTCAAGCCATTTTGGTAAATTTCTTCCAATACCTATTTTTTGTTTAGTTTCAGTAGCAGGAGATGTTAAGAAACCTTATCGAATGCCTTGGCAAAATATAATTACATAGTCAGCGAATGATCGATTATCGAGTAAGGTTTGCAAATTGTGTGTGAATAAAACCAATTGCATCTCGCATGAAAATGATTTGCGAACGCCATGTCGAGCGTGGTGAAAAAAATGAATTTGAGTCTAAATATTTTGCGATATGGGAGAAAAGCACGTGTTCGAGTATCTTTGATAGGACGCAAATCATTGATATGCGTCTGTAGTTGTAGGGTTAATGTTTACTGCCATTTGTATGTCCGAGAACCACCTTCCCTATCTTCCAGTCTTCCGGGAGCTGACCAAATTGAGCGATTGCTGAATAATTCTAGCGAGGGCTACAGAGGAAGATTATTTGGTGTTTCTTAAAAGCACAAGAGAAATGCAGTTAAAATCAACGGAAGGGAAAGGTTTAAGAAGTCAATAACTTGAGCAATACCATTATCATTAATCAACGCGGGGTTCATGGATAAATACTCACAATTACTAAATAAAGACAAAACAGCAGAAGAAACACCCGAAAGAGCACTAGAAAATAGGTTGTTAAGCATGCGGGGACATTCTTTGTCATCAATTGGTTCACCATTGAAATTTGTTAGTACGATTCTCGAACTGTCAGTTGGATTTACTACATTCCAAACTTTCCTTGGATTATTAAGCAACATATTCGGTAGCGTATTGGTTAGAAAATTTTCCTTCGCTAATTTGACAGCAGAATCGTATTTATCAGCCGCGGTACAATATATAGACTAATCGATATTGGTCGCGAGACGTTTTTGCACATCGATACAAGCGTTTTTTTTTTTTTTTTGAAGAGGCGCTTAATGAATGAGTTTTACCAAGGTGCTTGTGGATTGTAACCGATTACACGAACTAGGATGAAACGGTTATCTAACTGTCATTTTCGTTTTCAATAGCATCCAGTTACATTCAACTGAGCGTTCCTTGATTCCGTTTAGAAATGTTTGTAGAAATAAAGATAGTTTATCATTGATTTGGTTAAAGTCAGCATTGCGATAACTACGTAGCACTTTGGTTCATTAAAAAACTTCAGCACAGGATTTTCAAGTAGATTCATCTGCGCTATCACGTAATGTGAAACATAGAGGATCACGGAAGCTATAAAAGCAAGCAATACAAAAGAGAAATTTGAAACGAATGTTTAAAGGAGCGGTGCAACGATATTCAATTGGAATGTTTTTCACTTTACACGAGCTTACTGGCATTAGTGGGGCTCAAGGACAGTCGCACGCAACGCCACTGGCCAAGAAACTCTTTGTTGCGGTGTAATTTCAAGGACAAAAGCGATCATTTTCATTCAATCTCTCCTTTGCAAAATTTGATGACGTAAAGCGGGGATCAAAGTACACCCCAATGACAATATTCGAATGTGGTTCATAGATTGGACCCGAGCATTGCGTGGGCACTCGATTTGGGCTCGTGATAATCAATAGCTCGACAAGCATTCGGGTAGTGGCCGGTGTCCAATCGCTGCAACGACGACAATAGCCGAGCCATAACAATGCCTGGAACTCAGCGCGAGTCTTGTGCTTTGCCAACACCAGCGCGTGGCTATGATCAACATTGGCGGCATATAATCGGCTCCAGATCACGTGGCGGCTTGTTCTGGCTGCGAGTTGAGGGGGTGAAAGCTGGTCGTTTTTCTTTAATTTTTTGGGGGACTTCTATTGCGTGGGGTGAAAAACGAACGCGTGTTTCATAAGTCATTAACGTCAGGGATCCGTTTTAAGCGGTATTTGCGCAAAGTACAAAAATTGTTGCATCGCCCCTTTAAAGGGATACTACAACGAAATTTCGGCGCTCATTTTTTGGGTCTATATGTGTCCAAAAGAGCAGTATCACATGGAACATACCAATATCTTGTTAAAAAAGTCTCGAAAAGGAATTTTAAAACGAATTAAACGATTAGCAAAGAGCACCTGGTGGATGTCGCTAACGCCTCGTTTGTAATGCTCGTCTAGGAACCTTGACAGCTAGTGACGGAAATCGTCTCGCCTCCGGCCACGACGAGAGAAGGGGGAAGGAGGAACTCCCCTCTTTCCGAGAACCCTTTTGTGAGTCGCAGAAGTCGCTATTGTCCCCCTACAAGATTATAGAAGATTAACCCGTCACTCAAAATTCGTACAAAAGCAGCCGCTTCGGTGGCTGGACCGACTAGGCCATCCTCTCGACGTCAGCCTCGCCGTAGCTTTGCCTGGGTTTGCTCGTTTGAGACGATTTACGTCACGATTGCGCTGGGCCTTCTCCGAGCGCTTGCCAGAGTGGGCCGTTTATAACGAAAAATACAGCCACCAGGATCAAAATACAAATGGGCGATTGTCATTTACGGATATTGTGGATCATATTCAACCTATTTTTGAACACGACGGGAATATTTCAAATTTCGTTGAAGTATCCCTTTAATGGAACGCTGAGCCAGGGAGCTGCATAATTATTTTTATCTTAATATTTTAGACTTTTGCTATTGCGCGTCTACAGGTGCGGACTGATGTTTACGCTCGAACGTGGCACGTGCAAATTCAAACATTACAGTGCCGCGTCAATGATACAGCCTGCATACCATGAACTCGTCTTGGAAGCAGCGTCCGAACTAGGGTGCCTACATGTCTGTCTGTCTGAGGGTGAAGACATCCATTGTTGCCCTAAGTGTGCCAGCGCGTGACGCTCTCGCGATCTTGGTGCGTGACTTGGGCGATAAAATGGCGTCCAAGCATTAGCCAAAGCTACGCGCTCGAGCTGAGGGACACCAGATTGCGCGCGCTACAAAATGCATGAAAAAACGATTGGGCGCCAAAATGGCTGAGTTATCACCACTCAAGCAAAGCGCGCGTGTGTATGAAGGCACTCTAGTCTGAACCCCTTGCCCTAGAGCAATATGTCTACGGTTTCCACTGAAATATTACTGGAACACAGGAATTTCCACTACCGAAAGAGCAGAGTGTTTGCTAAGTGCACGAGCTCAAGAGGGTGGCTCTGCAGAATGGTTTTGTTTAC